>CAAKHG010030275.1:2874-13118 GCA_901007715.1 Dactylopterus volitans
AACAATATTCCAAAGAAAGACAGAAGCAGCAGGTATTTTTTTGTTTGTTTTGTTTTTGGAGAAGCCCGAATGTGTTTGGCTTTTTTTTTTTGGAAGACCTAAATTTGTCTTTTCTTGCCTGATTATTTATGTGTGTGTGTGTGTGTGTGTGTGATTTAGAGAGGTTATGCAGCCCTGGCAGCACACACACACACACACACACACACGCCTGATTCCTGCCTTCTTGAGGCGGGAACATTCATCTTCTTCATGCATCCTCTCATCAGCTGCCAGCTACTGCAGCTACAAACACTCCTCATGCTGGGGTGGAGGCTTCTGCTGGCATCTGCTCTCCTTCTCCATCTTCTTCTTCTTCACCTCTCTGGCTGTGCAGAGCTGAACCCCCCCCCCCCCCCCCCCCCTCTTTTCCCCCGCTACCGCGCACCCTTCCTGCGCGGTGACGTTTGTCCCGCAACACTTGCTCTGGTTACACTCAACTCACCGGACTCGGGGTGGCAGGAGGTCGCATGTGTGTGTGTGTGTGCGCGCGCGCGTGTGTCTGCAAACTTTTTACGTCAGAAACCAAACCCACCCCCCAAAACGCGGGTGTGTGCGGGTACTCACGAGTCCGGCGCACAGGCTGAAGACGGCGCGGTGCTCGCGCCTGGCGTTGACGTGTCCGCGGTAGAAGCAGTGGCGCACGTCCGCGCCCGCGTCGCCGCCGCGCGCGCCGCCGCCGCCGCCGCCGCGCGCCGCTCCCAGGTGCGTCACCGCGTACGCGGGCGCGATGAAGCCCGCGTCGGCGCTCAGGTTGAGGTGGAACCGCTGCCCGAAGGCGTCCAGCCGGTAGTGGACGCGCGCGCCCGACGGGTCCCCATCCGGGCTGCGGCGCCGCCTCCGGTAGTGGGACCGGTGCGGGAACGGCTCCCCGAAGTCGTTGACGCGCAGCGGGCTGGTGATCTCGTAGGATGACAGCTGCTTGATGAAGGATTCTGGGGAAGGAGGAACGGGGGGGGGGGGGGTGGAAATGTGAATTAAAGAACAGACGCGAGAGGGAGAGAAGGGGGGCAGCAGGCGTCCCACCAGCCTCCGGACCGGCGCGGACCTTGTTTCGGGTGCAGCCGGAGCTGCGCCGAGTCCCGGACGAGCGCTGACAGATGACACACGAGTCCAAGCAGCCAGATTGCAACCTGCATGGTGTCCTGGGCGCAGGGACCGCGGGCGCGACGGCCGTCTCCGAGGCTCGGGACCCTCCCGTCCGTGCGTCCGTGCGTCCGTCCGTCCGGCGGCGTTTCCCCCCCACCCCCCCACCTCCACCTCCCCTCCCCACCCCCGCCCCCACTTCCCCGGCTTGTCAGCAACAGGTCGCGGGCTCCTCCGCGGCGGCGGCGGCGGCTGCGGCGGCGGCGGCGGCGGCTCTCTGCAGCGCGGCTCTCGCAAAGTGCAGCGGCCTCATCGCATAGTCGCTAAACACGCATCCGCCGCGCTCCGCAGGACGCGCCGCTCTCTCCCCCCCCTCCTCCCTCGCTGTCTCTCTCTCTCTCCGTCTGTCTCTCTCTCTCCCTCCGTCTGTCGCGCTGCCGCTCTCCGCGCCGCCCGATGCGATGTGAGGTGCCGTCTATGCCGAGCGCGGGGACCGGTGCCAAGTGTGCTTCCCCTCAGCCATCCCTGGAACGGCCCGCGCGCCCTCAGCGCTCCGCAGCCGGGGGAAGCAACGCCCCTCCGGGCCGCCGAGCCAATGGTGAGCGCCGAGGACCACCACACATGGGGCAGGCTGAGGGCTGCCGATGACTTACAATACCGGGCTTTATGTGACTCACACACGCACGCACGCGCGCGCACACACACACACACACACACACGCACACACACATGCAATTCAGGATAATATGACAAAGTTATATGACAAAGAAAAACATATGTTATTCTTAAAGGCAGTGATAAATAGTTAAGTCATGCTACATATGTACATATGTGCATACTACACACACACACGCACGCACACACACACACACACACACACACACACAGGTGATAAATTCAGGAAAATATGACAAAGTTGAATGGAGTTTTCTTCAGAAATATATGTTATTCTTAAAGGCAGTGATAAATAGTGAATTCTTACAATAGATTTAGGCAGAATTCACTGATAAATGGTTTATCAATGATCAAGACGCGTGCACACACACACACACACACACACACACACACACACACACACACACACACACACACACACACACATAGACAGGTGATCAGATAATATGACAAAGTTGAGTGGAGTTTGCTTCAGTTTGCTATTCTTTAAGCCAATGATGAATAGTGATGTCATACAATAGATTTAGGCAGGATTGGTTGATAAATGGTTCATTAATGATCAACACACACACGCAGCAGCAGCGGATGAGAAGCGAGACATGTGACAGCTGAAAAAGACTCCCAGATAGACAATGAACGCTCACGGGTGAAGCAGCCGATCCTCCGATAACCCCAATAAATATCAAATATTTGTCACCAAGGATTCATCAAGCTACATTTATCCTGTTAGATAGCATAAAAGCGCAATAATTTCAACATCATGAGGCGTCGTTGCCACAGAACACCAAACCACTTAAACATGCACACGCTGAGCAGCCATAACATTATGACCACCACATGTCCACCATAGAGTATAATACAACAGCCCTGCAATCAGTTCTCCCTTCAGGAGGAGTTTTATGTTGGATTGTGATTGAATGTGTGTGAGAGAGGTGTTGACATGTTTGAATGATTGTTATTGGGACTGTAGTTTGTGACGCTGTTGTTGGACTGTGCTGGGTTACACTGAGAGGGGTCCCTAATATTTTGGTCACCCCAACCTCATACGCACCTGGAGCCCACCCATGAGCCTGCCGCCAGTTCACCGCCTCTCCTTCCTTGGACCACTTTTGAAGGGTCCTGACCACTGCACTGGAGACCAGGACCGCCGCCGCGAGAGCTGCAGTTCTGGAGATGTTCTGATCCGGTCATCCAGACCTCACAATGTGGACCCTGTCAAAGGGGCTCAAAACCCATAAGATTGACCGTTGCCTCTAACACATCAAGGATCACTCGCCCACTGCTGGGCGCCGTGGCAACCCGGTAATCTGTGCCATTCGAAAGCTCGGAAATGCGCAGGACGCCTGATCCTTGGATTTCACGGATGTTTATGGCCCGTTTGACCATCCGCTCACGCGGCATGCTCACCTTTTGCGAGACGGCTCCGTTCTCGCCCCATTAACTTGAGACAATGCCATGAATGGGGCCGGCCAATCGGCATCCCGCGGCAGCGAGGTGGGGGGGGTGGGGCGCCTGTGGGCGGGGTTTAAAGCTGTTTTTGGGGTTTTTTTTAAGCGTTGATGCTGTTCCAGAAACAGCCGGACCAGAACTGGAGACTGAAACATGGTCCCTCAATTCGGTCTCCTTCATATCGGGCGTGAAATCAATTAAATTGGTAAACACCAACCAGGATCCAACTGCCCTCAGGTCCTTCTGGCGCTCGATATTTAGGCCGATATCGGCCGTTATTGCCGATTATAGGTCACGGTGGGTAGAGAAAGGTTTGAGCCATTCTTCTCTGTCATCCGCCGGGGGAAGTGGGACCTCCTTGGCTGGGATGCGGTCGGCCTCTCGTTAATCACTCAGGCACGTAAAAGTCCTCCACAAAGTTGACGGACGTGTGAAAGGGGCCTTGTTTTTCCGCGTCCTTTGAAGACCGATGTCACAGCATTGTGGGCGATTAGCCTCGGTGGGCTCACCGGAAACACTTTTGGATCCCGCGAGCTCCCCCGGTGACACAAAACATCTAGTCTCCAAGTCATGGCTGTCGCTTTTCAAGTCTTTCTGTGAACTCTGTGGGTTTTTTCGATTCACGGGAAGCAAAACAAGCGCTGGCACGCACGCACGCGCGCGCACACACACACACACACACGCACACACACCAACAACCCTTCTTGCTCACTACTTTGAGTCTTACGCGTATCAGAAGTGGCCCCCCGCCGCCGAGCGAGTCGGCCGCCGCACCGTCGCGGAATAAACACCCGCTTACATTTGGTTCCGATTGGCGCTGGACGGTTCCGTTCGGGAGCGCCGTCGCGAGCAGAGGGAGTCGCCGCACCTCTGGATTTCACACCGGCGGATGAGATCCAGGTTTTTCCATCGAAACTTGTCAACAGAACTTTTTTCATGTACGAGTGTTTCCACCCAAAAAAAAAAAACAACCTTCCCTCAACCTCAAACTTTCCCAGGAAAAAGGTACCTAGTGGGGGGGGGCGGGGGGGACTTTTCAGATTCTCTGGACTGTGTGCTGATGGGTGGGACACACTTCCATTCACCCGTTGTGCTTAATAGGGGCAGATTCACACCCGGAACGTCGTTAAGTCCGCTTCCTTTGGTCCGGACCAAAATACAATGTTTCTTTTTCCCTTTCACGTTGCAGTTTTTCGCAAGACTCCCAGAATTTGCGAGCATACCCGCATGTGTGCAAAGATCCTTCAGTCATTGGACAAAACGGTCCTGGGGAGGGGCGGGAAACGCCGGTGGGAGTAAACAATCATGGAGAGCCAGCGCGTGGAGCATCCAAGTTTTCTCCACGTGGCTACCGAGGCCTGATGCGTCCAAAGGGGGGCGGCGTGGTTTTTTTGGAGATGGAGTCGAGCCGGGCTGCGGTCGCTCCCGCATTCTCAAGTGAACCGCATCGGTCGTTTCAAAGCGGGCCGAGACCGGACACCTCCCGCTGGGCCTCTGCCCGGCTGTTTGGGTGCTCCAGAGTTCGATGGTTTGTATTCACACCAGCCCGGAAGGTCGGCAACGGGAGGGGATTTTTGGTTCAACCGAATCAGGCAGGTGGGAATACGCCCCAAAAACATGTGGCCGACCAGTTTTTGATGGCCTGCACAGCGGAGCAGAAGAAGAGAACACTGAGAAGTGGACGGATGACGAGGTTCAGGCGCTTTTGAGTGAATTCGCCGAAGAATCTACCGCATCTACGCAAGAATAGCCGAGAAACTGGCCGGGCTTTACTGACCTTCATGGCTCAGCACACCTCCTGATGCCCCCCCCGATGTGCTCCTCCTTCAGCCTCGGGCCTCCTGTGAGGCTCCTCGCTCCTCTAAACGTGGTCCACAGGCGAGAACCTGCTACAACCAGCTGCGAAAAAAGGCCTTTTTACATATAGAAGATCGTAAGTCATTCGTTTGAATGCTAAAATAATGTCAGACAATAAGACTAAAGTTTAGCTCTCTGAAGCGAGCCACGCATATTTGAGTTAATGGCTATATTTCTAACATAGTACAAGACACTATATCATACACTGCATGTATGTAACATCTGTAAGAATATCACCTACCTCATGTACAGTGCTCCTCCTAGAAATTCAACTTACACTTGTCACATTGACCTCAATATATATTGTAGCTTCAAGACTTGTGCATTTTACTTCTAGTGTTTTAGTTTATTGTTTTCAATATTCAGTGTTAAATTATTGTGCTGTGTGAGCTTCCGCCGGACGTTTGGCCTCAGGTTTGTGTCCTCGGCCCCTGCCGGAGTCAAGGACTCTACGGTGAGCGGCCGTGGACCAAAAAGGCCCGACATGACCCGCTTGGGTGGTTTAGTCAGTGCAGATTTCCACGTTTTGGATATCTCACAGGCTGGAGGTCCAGCGTCTCTTGTTTTTTACTTCTTGCTGCGTCAAATCTGCAGTGATATATAATCCTGGTCACACACAAACCTTGGCTACCTTTTTTTTTTTGGTAGGTGATTGCCGCCCGGCAGTTTTCCCCTGTTTCCCCCTCTGGGTTCACGTGATAATCTCTCACTTCTTGGTCCACCACTTCCTGCCCTGCCGGATGAATCAGGTGTTAAGTTGTCGTATTTTACCGCACGGTGACAATGCGTGGCTGATGTTTCTGTAAATTATAATTAAAACTGGGCCAACTGAACCCACAAATACACACGAAGGGCCGTGACATTGTCTCTAAAGGCGACTGAGCCTTGAACCTTCAACCAGGGAATCTCACATCACGCAAACTGAGGAATTTTTTTAAAATCTCATCGTCAATACAAAGATTGAGTATGTTTTTTTTCTGAAGGATTTATCCATTCAGTCCACTCGAAATGCGTCCCCTCCTCCAGCGCCCTGCCAGCTGCTCCATGTGGGCATCGGTGGTCTTCACGTCCAATTCTGGCCCCAGAATCCGCGAATCAAAGCGCAAATCCAACAGGACGCGACAAGTCCGCACGTGAAAGTCTCCCGAACCTCGTTTTCAGTTTTCTATATATCCTTTTTTCTATTTTCCAGAAGTGAAAGAACCACAAAATCCGTCTTCGCCGCCTCGAGGCTCCATTTTGCCTCGCACGGCCAATTTTCTCGATAAATAGAAGAATAAATACATCTGACTCTGATTATAGATTAAAAAAAAAACAAAATATCTGAACTAAATAGGCACACACACACGCACACGCACACGCACACACACACACATGAAATAAAACGAGGGATGAAAGTTTTGGACCACATGAGGTCGTATTTACTTTTAAACGCTCTGCAATTTCAGCCAAAAATTTGAAAAAGACAGACAGACTCCGTGTGGAAAGGCAGTTCTCTCGTTAGCTGGTGTTGGGGTGGTAATAATATTAATACCGCATAATAGGAGTAGTGCCTTGACGTTAGGAGAGCTCGAGGGGACGTGGCGGCTCTCCAGGAATCGATGTGTGAACACGGTGCTGAGTTGTTCCTGCTGTAACTGAAGGCAGCAGAGGAAGCTCGTCCACTGACATGTCAGGTGATTCATCATCCAGGGGTTTACCCCCCCCCCACACACACACACACACACACACACACACACACACACACACACACACACCCTCCTTCTCCCCTCCGCTCAGCAGAGCGCCGACTTGAGAGCTCAAACATCTCCGGCTCCACTCTCTCCCTCTCATGGTTCAGCAGCCTCGAACGCCGCAGTCATAACAGACCCGCTGATGCCCGTCGGGGCTCCGCCCCCCCGAACCCGGGCCCGCGGGCGGGCGCACCTCCGAGGTCGCCTGTGCAGAGGTAAACGGTAACATGACCACGCGGGAATGGCGAGGGGACGAGGGGTGGGGGGTTCCTCATGAGAGGGTGTCAACACACACCGCAATACATCACGGCATATTTAGTTTATTTTATCAGGGACCATGTTAAAAAAAAAAATCCACCTCATCAGAGATTAACGTTGATTAGCTAATCTCTGATTGCTGTCCCACGGCAGGTAGATGTGGAAGCGGCACCAAAGGCAATATGAGAAGCACAAATGACACTAGAATGTTTTTTTTTTTTTTTCTTGCAGATTTCGATGAGAAATCACGATTAGGTGCGATTGATAAGTATTAAAAAGATTAATGCTGAGCTGTTTGGCTACTCAGGATCAGGAGGAGCAATTTTGACCATTTTGACAATATTCCCCACAGATTTTTGTGAAAAAAAAAGGAAAAAACTTTTTCTCATGGCAAAAAAAGTTGGGTAAAATGTAAATGGAGACTTTATTGAGAATTTAATCATTTGCAAAACACCAAAAATCTGTATGTAGTTTAGAATGCTGCACAGACAGCACAGTTTTAAATGTTGACACAGAAAATGTACTTATTTTTTGGGGGGGGGAAATGACTCGCCTGTTTTGAATTTGATGCCGGCGGCACGCGTCAAAAAAAAAAGTTGGGACAGCTGAGTTTTAGGTCTCATAATGAGCCAAACGGCTCCAATGATGACAAGTCACAGGTGCAGGCAGGTCAGTTTATCACCTGGACCCTTTAGACTTGGACTCTAATGCCCTCCGAGAGCCAATTTTGATTTGCAGCACAAAAAACGTATAATCGCATAAAAAAAAAACACCTGGTAAACATCCATCGCGATCATCCGCAGCAGCGCCACAAACGTCATCGCAGATCAGCGGATCAAAGATTAGAAATCATTCAAGTTGCCCGACTAAACACCAGGATGTCAGCCCTGAAATCTAAGATAAGCTCTCTGGTCTTAAAAACGGCCAGATCCAAGCGTGCCAGATCCAAGCGCGAGAGCTCACGGCGTTCGACGGGGTCTTCCAGAGCCGGAGCGTGTCCGACTTCATCCGGCTCCAGTAGGCTGGACAAAGCATCAGCAAACCTAATTAAAAGGTGTCCTGGGTTTCTCCTACAACAGCAATCTGCATATGAATAAACAGTAGGGGTACCAGCACAGTGCCCTGCGGTGTGCCCATAGCTGTAAAACACACTTTTGACATATCGTTACGTGGCCTCAGCCTCTGAGATCTGCCCAGAAGAAAATCCATGCGATTAGTTTGGATTCCAAACGCTGCTTGCGGCCTGTCAGCCAGGGTCTACAACCAGACCAAGGTTCTTCTCCTCCGTCACCGCCTCCATCATCTCCTCCCCTTTGATCTGAGACGGCGCATCAATCCTGAAACCTAAGCTCTGTTCCTCGGCCCTCCGTGATGTTCTCATTACCGGCAGAATGCGGTTTGGCGTCGATTTGCCGAGATCAGCGCACGTTTCCTCAGCATCAACGGGGGGCCTTCACAAAACACTGAGGTTACCCATGACGCCACGTGCATGAATGCCCCCTCCCCCTTCCCCCAGTGTTTTCCAGATCACCACATTCTGTTCCTATGTACATTTGACGCAACGTCCCAGCATTGACAGCCGCTCACGTGGCAGGTCACCGCACCAGCGCCCCTCCCCTCCCCTCCGCCGGCCGCTCAGGTGCTTCTCACGGTGCAGTGATCAAGGAGCTCGGCCACCTGAGACATGTGTTGGCTTGCGCTGCGGATTAAAGCCCCCCCACACCCACCTCTCTACCCCCACTCAAAAAAAAGAAAAAAAAGGATGCCTCCACCCCCACCCGCAACATTGTTGCAACAAAGCTCCGTAAGCCCCTAAATTCCTGTTGCCCTTTAAACACAGCGGTCCGTCAACCCTCTTTCCTGCCGCCACTGAGTGAGCCATTGTCTGCAGGCGGCCGGCCGACGGCGTCGGAGCGGCCGTCTTTCACCGCCGCGAGTCATCATATCGCCGCAAAATAACCAAAAAGGGTTGACAGTAAACAAGAGGATTCCTGTTTGCGCGGAGGGGGGGGGCGGAACAGCGGGGGCTTTTTAATTGCACGCCACGGCGAGGAGGGCAGGCGGACGCGGACACTCTCACGGGCGCAGATTGCGTATTTTGTCATCTTAATGGCGGGGTTGCCGCTTGCTGTCGGCGAGTGACACGACGGGGCGGCCCCCGTCCGACGCCGTCACCTAGCGGCGTCCTCACACTTCTACAGGACGCCGGAGTCTGACCTCCAGGTCACGGCTGAACCGGAGTTCCGTCGCAGAGAGAAGAACGTCGTCATTCGGAGAAGAAGCGGACACTGACGTGGGTTCTTCGTGGGTTCATACAGGCGCAAGGCACCGGCGCGACGTTCCAGCCTGCAACAAGCGGCGCAGAACAACCTCAACGAGAACGTCACCATTTTTCCGCTGATGTGCGGCTGCGGTTGATTAAACGGAACGTTTAAATTTGGCTTCATGGGGAATCCTGCTTATTGTGGACGTCCGCCGGCGATTTCGTCAAAAACACAAGCTAGCTCCTGCCGGTTTACCTGAAGATCCCAACAAAAAAAACCAAAAACGACGCGGTACGAGCTCCATATGTCACAAATGCGGCTTGCAAAACCCACAAAGGTCCTCCGGGTTCGCCCCCCCCCCCGCTCAGCGAAATACTCCCAACCTTGGAAGCGGCGACCTTATTCCACGTATGCGGCGTTATATCAGCGCTCGCATCTGTAATTTGTGGCCTCTCAGCTGATTCCCTCTCGGGGCCAAGCACCTCCTTTGCTCTATTTTCTGTACCAGGCGCGATTAGGCTAATAGGGACCTGAGGGAAACAGCTGATCGTGTGTGTGTGTGTGTGTGCGTTTTGGTTAAAGGGGGGGCTGGGGCGTCTGATGCCGTAATGACCGAGTCTGGCGCGTCACATGATTGGATCACTTACACTTAAAATTGTGAGGCAAATCAGACAGTCAAGCGAGGTGAGGTCATGTTTAAATGCTGAAATTGGCTTTAAAAAGACCAGACATGAATATGTGTGTGTGTGTGTGTGTGTGTGTGGCAGAGGGAGAGGTGGGGCGTGGTGGTGGTGTGTGTGTGTGTGTGGGGGGCCGATCATAAACCATAATAAGATCACACTCATGGATGTTGCACAGAGAGGGCGATGATCTCAACAGGAGCTAT
>CAAKHG010030281.1:8093-24839 GCA_901007715.1 Dactylopterus volitans
AAAACAGCCCGACTTAACAAAAACTCAGCCACAATAAATCAGAACTCCTGGCCAACCAAAAAAATTGCTAGAATAAGGCAGCATACACTAAGTATGGCTTTACCAGTACACATAAAAATGGGTATGAGTGCTCAACCTATGTCTTCTGCCTCAAGACCCTCTTGAATGATTGTTTAAAACCATGTACACTTAAAAAAAAACAAAAAAAAAAACAACTCAGTTGACTTTTTCTAACATAAGAAGGAGAACGTTGAAAAACTTCTACTGTACGTTCACACAGGAAGCAATCGTTCCAGAGTAGGCCCTGAAGGCATTGTTTTTAGCCTCTTTGCCGCCTTGCTTCTGCTGAAAAACTGCAAACAATTGGAGAGGATTTGATTCTGCCCGCAAGTAAATATATTGTGAGAGACTGTTAGAGAGGATGCTGCCAAGGAAACACTGTACTACTCTAGCGATTCCGTGGGCAGGTGGACTGATGACATGGCAGGGCCGTGACCCTGACTGGAATGGTGGAGTGACTGCTCTCATCACGCAGAAAGCCCCAGATGCACTTGCTACATATTGCATGCTCTTCCACAAGGCTCTCGTTGTGAAGAGGACTGACATTAAACTTAATCAGGTACTACAGGAGGTAATACAAGTTCTGAATTCAATCAAAGCAGCGCCCCATAAAACACAAGAGTGTTCACTCCGCTATGTAACGGGATGGAGGCCCGTTTTTTTAGGGGTTACTGCTTCACTCAAGCATGCGCTGGCTGTCGTGAGGAGCAGTTTTGAACCATCCGTATGAGCTGTGGATGGAGGTTGCAGAACTCCTCTCATCTGAAAAGCATCAGCTGGCAGACGGATTTACGAACGCAGCCTGGATTCACGTCAGACATTTTCCAGCATCTAGATGTGCTGAATCAAAGCATGCAAGGGTGAGACACATACTGCAGGTGTAAGAAGTGTTTTTTTCCAAGAAGATGAGGCTGTGGTCAAACAAGCTACCAGAGGGCGTTGGAGTGGTTCCCACTGCTGTCTGATGAATTGGGCTCCATCTCTCCACTCCCACCTGAAGTCCTCCAAGGGGATTTGGGAGACTGTTTTCTTACCTTGATGCCGCATTTAATTTGACCCCCTATGAGTTAGTGTCTCCTGTCATCTTTTCAATGTGATTCTCCTTTGCCAAAATATTGCTTTGCTGAGGGGATGTACCTTAGTGGTCTTGCTTGCCTTACGTCCTGGGTTCAATCCCGGGCATCTCCATCTGGCTTTATATAGTCAGCAAATTGGGCCTACCCTTGTAAAGATCGATAGTACCCGACACCGAAGGGTCGTAAGTACACTTACATGTAAACGCTTTTGGGTTTGTGTGAGTGAGACATTAAGAAGAGAGTTAAAATGAAAACAGGAAGTGGCAGTCGTGAAAAATGTGTTTACTTTGGTGGTGACTTCATCATGTGGTTTGTGGATCCTTTACTGCAGACATAATGCTCTGATGCTGTGAAGATGCTGATGAGATATATGTGTGCTTTTCATTCTGTGATAAGTTGATTTGTCTAAGTGCTTCTTCTGTTCAACAGTGGAATAATAATATAATTTGTATTTCAAGTTTCTAATTACATTGCTGACACTCTATAGCAGAAAACACCATTTTTTCACAATATATCTTTTTAGTAAAATGTCTTCCAGATCTCAGTTATACACAGTAATTAACTTTTCAAATTTGAATAGTTTGTGTTTTGTTTTAAGTACTTTTAAAGCTGAAAAAAACCCCAGACTCACATAAGTAAGTCGTTGCCAAAGGGAGATGACTTTTCAGTGTCTTCACAGCCAAGGAAGGATTGTCCTTTCCTACATGTAGCCAATAGTTAGACAGCGAAAGAGTCTCAAGAGTTTATTATCTCCATCAGCTCCTCCTGTGACTTTAAGTCCAGACTTGCACCTACACCAGGGGCAAAAGGGGTCCTAAACCCAGTTTGGACGGGCGTTTTCAAGGTCTCTGAAATCTCCTTGGAGGTGTTCCACTTTGGATTGGATGTGTGAAGAGATGGAGCCCAACTCCTCAGATGACAGCAGCTCGTGGTGAAGCAGTGGAGGCATCTTTCGCTGCTTTTCAGTTGAGAGGAACCCTGCAACCTCCCTCTCATAGAAATGATTCAAAACTTGTGACAGCCAGTGCATGTTGGAGTGAAGCATCGAACCATCAAAACAGGCACCCATCTTGCTACACAACAGAGTGATGAAATTTACAACATGTATTACCTCCTGTAGGACCTGATTAAACTCGTTGTTGATCCTTTTCACAACAAATGCCTCGTGGCGCAGCACGCAAGCGGCCACTCCACTCGCGTGCCGCTGGTCCCTGCCCGAACACACCCCCATGCAACCCATCCAGTCACGTCCACTAGATTCAACGTAATCGTCCAAAACTCAAAGAATGTCTCTCCTAGTGGTTCTTCAAACATTTGACATCTCCTGCCAAACGAACCTGATGTACACAAGCATTTGGGCACCACTGGACAAATCCATGCTCTCGCCCAGCTGAAGTACAAAGTATTCACCATTTCTCATCTGCTCCAGAAGTTGAGCAGTGGTATCATGTCTCCTGCTGACGACTCAAAGAATTATCACAAAGTGGTACAGTGTATTTTTTTTTATTTTGGCAGCATTCCCACAAAGAAATTTTTAAAAAATGTCTTTAGTTGCTGGCAGAATCAAATCCTCAGCATCAGCAACGTGGTACGGAGCTAAACTTGATGCTTTCAGTGCCCGCTCTGGGACAGAAGCTCGCTGCGTGAATTCAGTGTACTGAATGATGTTTTGACTTGCAGCCAATTAGAAAGCTGAACATGGCAAATGGCCCTTCAATATGCTGTAATGCTTTTTTTTCCTCATCTTCCCTCCAGTTTACTGAGCCACCTCCCCCAATGTACCTCATGGTGGCCCCTTTTAGAACTTTTCTTAAGAGAGAGTCCCATGAACTTTGTGTGCAAACTCCGGTGGAACTTCTAATCATTTTATCCATTCCGATATTTGATTGAAGGTTTGTCATAATCAACGAATGACTTTAAAGAGTTGCAGCTAAAAGTAACATGTTTTGTGATGTCACAGTGAACTTGATCTTTGACGGTCTATGGTCATGAAAGCGCGAAGCTTTTTTGCCATTTATGAGAATTTGTGCTTTTTCCTTGGTAATATGTAAATCTTTCACTCTGAACGACTGAGAATGACTGAGGAGACCCTGCCATGGGTTTACAAAACCTCTGATGGCCATGTTTCATGATCTTGTAAAATTTTATGAAATAAATGATTTTCCCATTAAAGAAAAAATTAACATGATCACAACACTCAACACGCAAAAAAAGCCTAAAATACATGGACCATACTTTTTTGAATAACAGCAGATGTCTCTTATATGAATGCATTGCAAAACCCAGATTGGCTGATATTTCACTTATACTTATGCTATCAAGTTTCAATAGAATGTTTTTTTTGAGGACAGGTTCTCCCATCAGTGATGCAGTTCTAAGTCAGTCTAATTCGTTGCAATATATTTGATGTGATGGTCCAGTGCCATTGAGGTACTTTCATAGGGGATGTAGCCCAGTGGTAGAGTTCATGTTTTTTGCTTGCCAGAGGTTGTGGTCCAGTCCTTAACACCTCCAGCTGGCATCATGTTTCACTGTAATGAAAAAAAATAAATAAAAAATTACATGACATGTAATCTGCTTGTCAGCCAAAAATTTCTGTCTTAGACACCCGACATATCCCTTACTGGCCTTCCTTACTAAGTAATGTGTTAATGGTGACTGCAATGTTAAAGACCACCTTATTTTTTGTCTCTGTGCCAGAGCTTAATGTGTCCTGGGATGCCTGAAGATGAAATCTGGAACTCTTAAAAGGGCTGCGGACAAAACCCTCTATGACCTCTTGCCATGTTTGCACGTTTTGTCCTATACAATCACTGTGGGGCCTGCAAAGAGACAGTGAATGACAGCAGAGTGATGACAGGCATCCAGTGTGACTGGGAATGACAGCCCCCACGCAGAATAACTGATCAAAGTGCAATGAAGACGAAGGACTCAGAAAAGACCCTTAACTTGTGATATCATTGGTGATGACATGTTGTTAAGTTAATTTAAGTTAAAGTATGATGTTTTTTTGTATGCATCTAAAGATGTTTATGGAGTTGGATTTATGTTTTTTCATGCCTCAAAACAATTTAGCATATGGGCCAGAAACTAGGGCATTTGACATCCATTTTGCTATCATGGCCAAATGATGTACGTAGGTCTGGTTATATCTGGATTATATCTTATCTAATGATTTTATATGCATATACAATACATTTATATGTGCATAAATATATATGCAAAATTTGCAATGACAGACTGATCATACATTGTATTTTCTTGATTTCGCATACCCACATTTAATACATGAAAGTTTATATTTACATACATAAAAATGTTTTCATCCTGATAAATAAGATTTGTAATCATATTTAGTTTTTGGTTGTGAATGTCAGATTTCAGCAAACTTCTATTGCAAAATGTTAAGTCATTCAAAGCAGAATTTATATTTAATTAAACCTCATATTACACAGTGCAACATGTTTTACTTCATATCTCTTGCTCGTACACTCAATTCCATTCATCCACATCTGCTTGACAGTCACTGAGGTCTTATGCACAACATAGACCCAACAGGATTCCTCCCTTACTGCAACTTTACTAAAATTCAAATTCACATTCAAAATTAACTCAGATTGTCAACAATGTGAAAAAAATAACAATTTTGACGTTGGGCAAAATACATCTACGTAATGCGTTATTGAAATCCTGCTTAAGTTTTCTACTGAAGTTAGAATGCCACTCAGCTAGACCTCCTGTCTCCTCTCTCCTGTCTTGAAATACCACCTCTGTCAGCATGGCTGGCCCCCTGCTGTCGCAGCATGGCAATGCCAGCTCCATTTGGCCAAGCTTTGTATGGAGGAACTTGACTTGCCTGCAGAGAGTCCTGACCTCAGCACCATCAACACCTTTGATGTTGGATAAGTTCACTCGCCACAGGCTGACGGCAATAATGTTGTTTTGACTAAAAACCCTGCCGGTCGGGTTCTAACATGTGGTGAAACAACAATAAAAAGAAGAGTGCAGGCTGTTATAACAGCAGATTAATGACTATGATCCTGGAATGACGTTCAAACACCGTAGTCAGGTGTAATATTGTTTGTGTGCTAAATTAGAAACATCTGTCAGCCAGAACATTTCCATTTTTTTTTTCATTTCTGTCCATCATGTTCAGCGAGGCCTAATTAGGGTTCAGTTCGGTGAAGTGATCATGATGTAATTAAAGTGCAGACTCAGTTTAAATTCACGGTTGCTTAACAATTATAGAATCTAGCAGTCATATCAATAAACCCCAGTGAACCAACTCCATTGGCAGCCATACCCGCCCCTGCTATAACACTGTCGTGTTTGAATCATGAGCTGTTCCTTTCCTTCTTCATACTTTTCTCTTCCCATCAATCTGATGTTAATCTTGGTTTCATCTGTCGAAAGAATGTTGTTGCTCATTTCAATGACCCACTTTAAACCAAATGATGATAATTATCAATGACAGTGTTAATATGTTTAAAAGTACAGACACAAAGTAACACAGAACAATTTGGGGGCAGATGAGAAAAAAGATCATGTTCTGTGGGAGGAGGGGAAAAGTGCCTGAATATGTGTGAAATAAATTTCTTTCATCTAAAAAGGACACATCTGAGGAAAATTAAGTAGACAGCTCGAGAGTTCTACTTTTTAAAGTATCACAACACATCTGCTGTGTTGATTAATCCAGCACACAGTGAGGTGACAGAAATGAATAATCATAGACAGGAATATTAACAGGAACGGCCTGAAATTAAACTGGTCTCACTCTGTTTAATTAGCTAATAAAGCCAACCAGAAATCTGATTGTCCGCTGAGAGCGGCAGGAAGTAAAAGAGGCTCTCCCACTTTAAAACATACTGATGCAGCGACTTGAAGTCCGACTATGTTGTTGTGTGTGTGGGAGGTGTTGCTGGTGGCAGGTGGGCTCCGCCCTAGCTCTTGCTGGTGGTTGGTCAGGTCCTGGTCTGGACAGAGGGCCACCATGTCTGGTGAACTGATCCCTGGCTTTGAGGGCTCCTGTCATTGCCTCCTGCACTGCCTTGTTCCGCTCCTGTCATGGGCGACTGGCCTCCCAGGGGTGGTGCGCTCCTTGCCTGTGGCGTGGGTGGGTCCCTGAGGTGTGGGGTCTTAGGGCCATGGGGTTCACTCGTGCTCTGGGGGGTGGGTGGGACCTGTACCCAGGGCGGGGTTGGGGTCCTGCCCTTCCCTGCCCTGCTGTAGACCAGTCCCTCGGTTGGATGGCGGGGGAAGGACCCTCCATGTCCCCCTGCCAATTCCCCTTTGGGGTGACCACATGGTGGTCCCTGGGCCATGTGGCCGTGAGCCTTGCCTGCTCTGGAGGGTCATGGGGTGCCCACTCTAGCTCCAAATCTTTCCCAGTGACAAACATTCAACCATGTGCTCCATCACACATGGTTAACATCATGCTATGTGTGTATAAATGTTTGCTCTTGTGCAACATAGGAGGATTCTTCAACCTGCGGTTCTCTGCAGTTATGGAGGTCAGTTCTACACAGACCATGAAACATCGAACAGCAGTGGGGCAAATACCACAGACATACATGCCGGCTGTCAATTGTTTGATGGTACATGGGGCACTGCTGATAGAGCTAATCAGTCTTACACTCACCGTCTCAGCTGGCAAAAGGTGGAGCTGTAGAATCAGGAAGTATTCATACTTCCTGGCCAAGATAATTATGTATGTGTGTACAGTAAATGTAGGTAGTGGGTTCCTCTGTGGTTAATTATTAAGGTTACAAATTAGAGTGAGAGGGTATATAATGGGTTAGTGAAGCTGGTGAAAGGGGTTTTTGGTTTGTCATCGTTCTGGTGTGCAACAATCACTGCCCACAATAGGGCTCATCTCATTGCTGCCTCAGTCTCCTCACTCCACATTTTAAAAGGCGCCATTCACCACATATGAATATGCTAATCTAGTCCAACCCCCTTCACCACTCATTTGCACTCACCTGCAGGGCAACACACCTCTTAGTTCCATTTGACTCACTTGCTAGATGCCATCGTTTCAACATACCACATGGAAATGATTCAGGAACCCCAATCCAAATAGTTGTCATGATTGGTTCATTGTTTCCTGTTCTGTTGAAGAGACAGTCAAGCAAAAGTTCCCTGCCATGATTTTGATGGCTTATTTCAGGCAGGACATTTCTTGTTACACAAAAAGCATAAATGGATATGTTAACAGGGTTAAAAACTTGTTTTTCAGGGGAATTCAGTTAAATAATTTTCCCATGGCTTGTTTTGAAGTGTAAATTTGAGGGAGTTCACTGCAAGCAGATACCAGCAAACAGGTTATCAAACCAAGGAAATTAGTCCTATACACATTGATTGACAAATCAATGAATACAGAATGCCGTGTTCAAATCTGTTGTGAAATTTTGTCATAATCAGCAAGCATTCCATAAATATTTCAAGAACGGGACAATCTTTGACATTTTGAATACAAAATGTTATACCATAATTGACAAATGAATAAAAGGCTAATTTTATGCTTTTATTTATGTTGAATTTTGGGTTTAATTTTGTCATAATCGGCATGCAACATGGAGAATTAAGGGCACAAATGTGTTTTGTGAGGTTGAGCTTTGACCTATAACCACCAAAATCTAATCAATTCATCCTTGAGGCCATGTTAACGTCTTTCCCAAATTTAGAGACTTTCCCTCCAGGCGCTTCTGAGAAATTACATTCACAAGAATGGGATGGACGTACGCATGGAGAAATGGATGGGAAAATATATGTCCATAAAATATGAAGTGAAAGATTTGGAATGAGTTGGATCATATATCCTATTGTAATGAACACTGTGATTTTTCAATTAACGTCAGAAGATTTGAAAAGAACCACCGAGACACAGAAATCAATTATAACAATTGACTATTTATTCCAATTAAAATTATCCAGAGTTAAGGCACAGGAACGAGGCTGCCTTCGGACAAACAGCGTATAAATAGCCAGGAGAGGGATCACAGAATACAAAGCTTCACACACAAGGCTAGAAAGGAAATAGACAAGCTTAAATACACCCCAATCTCCTTTTATATCACAGCACGACACTGCACACTTTAATCAGAGCATACAGTGATTGTGCTGTCTAAACAACACACCAGTGCAAGCTCTGATGCAACGCACACCGCTGCAAAACTCGGCTTGAGCACTGCATGCAGATCACTCCTCCCCCAGGCCGTCACAACCCTCCCCGCTACCAAGCATCTCGCTCCCCGCGCAATTTAAAACACGAGTATGCACATCAATATAACATACGAGAAAAACCATAACAAGAAAACAAAAACACAAAAGGGAAATGTATACTCAGCTCGCCTGTTGGCGAGGACCCTCCCACAGGGTCTTTGCTTGATGCGCCGTCTGACCCGCCGGGGGAACAGCACTTTGTCAGGCGGCGCGTCCAAGTCAGATCTCTGCTCTGGAGTCACAGCGGCATCAGTGGTGGAGTGCTGCTGGGAAAGCGGCTGTGGAAGCAGCAGCCGCCAACCCCTCTAATGCCCCGGCCCTGGCTATCTACAGGAGGCAACCAGCCCCCCCTCCTCACACACGAACAGCTCCCTAACCTTACTGCCTTCACGCCGGCAGCCCTAAACAGCTCCGAACGCCCCTCCCAGCCCAAAGGGGTACCGGCCGCCAGGCAGACAGTGTTCACCACAGCCGACTCACACCCAAACTGGTTGTCTTCTTTTAACTCCTCACCTTTCCTGGCGTCTCACAGGTGTGTCCCATCACACAGGTGTGTCCCATCAACCTAATTCGTCTCTCGCTACCCTATATTTGATCCAATCAGACATTTGTCTGAAATTTTGTCAAAATCAAGGCATGAACTATGCGAAAAAAAGAAAAAAAAACATGCTGTCACATTGACCTTGACCTTCAAATCAGTTTAACTTTAAGACAAAGGTCCTGTGTGGACTTTGGCATTTCTCAGATATAATTTTCATGAGAATGATGAAGGTCACAGTAAAACTGACCTTTGACCTTTGACATACAAAATGTAATTATTTATAAATTTGCATGAAATCATGTTAGAATAAGTGTATGAGATCGACAGGTGGGGCCAAAAATGTGTTTGGTCATGTCACAGGGACCTTGAGGTCCACCAAAATCTAATCAGTTCCTGCAGCATCAAATTCTGTGATGTTGCATGGAACTGCCAAACATCAAAGCATGGAAGCATTTTATGTAAAAAAAGAAAAAAATCTAAGCATTATGCGTAAAGATTCACAACATCAAAGGATTCTATGTAAAGCATCAAAACATCAAAGCATTCTACAGGATCACACTGTAGAATTCTGGGATGCCGTATAGGCTCCACAATCAATCTATCTTAGTCTACTCAGAGTTGATCAACAGAGCACTAGTCTACAAACATCTTCTGCATATCTTTTAACCACCATCTCCATAATGGCCTTGAAGAGGCACAATGCAGCCTTGCCAAAGGGAAATTGTGATTCAGAGATGTCTTCAATGAACTAAAGGATACCAAAGTCAAGAAAGACAATGGAAATGCAACTAAAACGATTGCACATTATATCCGAAGAGTGTAGAAATAGCAAAGAAAATGGCACTCAAATGTTTCTACTGAGAGAAAACTCTCTAGAACTAAACAAAGAAGATGGAGAAACTCCAGAGCTTCTGGAAGCAGGAAATCATCATATAAGGATATAGATGGAAGGCTGGCAGAGAAGATAGCCAAGCTGCCACAGAGGAAAGCAAACAGATGCTCCAGAAGATGCAGGATTGGGATGAAATCGTCCAACAGTTTTGCCGCTACTGTCTTTCCAAGAATGAATACTGATGAGACTGATGAATACTCAAAAAGGGTGAAACAGCTGGAAGAGCACCTCGGCCATGGGTGATACTCTGAGATCCTGAGGCTCAAGAAGGAGAAAGATCTCTCCAACCAGCTCAGGAACAAAGCAAGAACTTTGAACATTGTCTCAACATCTGGCAGATTATTGATGCTCTGGAGAAGGTTCACCCATCACTGGCTGAGAACACAAACAGATGGAGGAGGATAAAAGATGACTGGTCAACCTCTATCAGATAAAGAAGCAATCTGCATAGTTTTCTTCAAGAATGAGAAAAGAAAAAAACAACACAAGACCAGGGAGAGGTGAAAGCAGCAAAGAAGGCAAAGGTGTAGATTGGCTAGATTAAAATGATGACTACAAGCTGCATTCCTGCGTCAACCAATCAAGTTGCAGATTACATCCACGACTGTCCAAAAGGAGCTATGTTGCTGGGGGCAGCAGTCTCTGGTTGGGTCTCCCATGGCAAATTGGTCTTCGGTGAAGGGTCAGACAAAGAATGGTCCATAAGGACACATATGGGAAGAAAAACATCAAAGGATCAGTGTGCCTGGCCCAGAGGGTTACCAGCGCCCCACCCTGAAGCCAGGCTTGGAGAAGGTGCCTGTCAGCGAGCGTCTGGTGGCTGGGCATTTGCCTATGGAGTCAGGTCCAGCCCAAGGCAGAGATATGGGTCTGTCCTCCAGCAGGCCCACCACCTGCAGGAGGACTCATATGGATCTGGTGCAATGTGGATGGGACAGCAGGCCACCCCAGACCCTGCAACGCGGACCTGGCTAAGCGGAAAAAAACAAGACAAGACTTTGAGTGAAATGTGTTGAATTAAATAAGAGGTTCATCAATTCATAATTTCATCCTGTTAAACATTTCATTAAGGAGCAATCGATATGGACGAGTAATCACATGTATTTTGAGATATGACAAGAACAGTTAATTAGATGAATTACAGTATATGTAATTTATGATGTCACAAAGACCTTGATCTTTTACCTTTAGAAATTTTTATAGTCAAAAAACATGATTTGTCAGGTCATAATGACCTTTGACCAACAAGATCTAATCAATTCATCCTCGTCTCTGAGTTGACATTTGTGCCAAATCTGAATAATTCCTTCCAGGCATTTCATGAATATTCCAAGAATGTGACCACTCTCAGATGCATTAGCTCTTGAGCCTCTATGCACAAAATGCCATTATGTCATGCCATATCATTTTATTCCTCTTTGAGTTGTGTGCAATTTAATGCCGACACTGTTTTGTGAGGTCACAATGACCTTCACTTTTAACTATCAAACTAATCTCAATCCAGGCATTCCTGGGATTCTTGGGACAGTGATATGGATGGACATATGGATGGATGAGACGACGGACTCTGAAAAAGTAATGCATGAACACAGTGGTGTAGCAGCATGAATCTATCTCGTTTCATTCTTATTTAAGGTTATTAGACTAATCCAGACAGCTTTTAGAATTGTAAACATGCACTGTAGAAATTAAAAAAAAAAGTTGTGTCTTTAAATGTTTGTTGGTTTTGAAAGAGAGGGACAATTTTGGGTGCAATTCTCACAATCAGTCTGCCATGCCCCCTTTTGAATGTTTAGGTGTTGGTGGTTTCGGTACAGTCTGTGCTATGCGAGGAAGGTTACACAGTAATATATTCTCCATTCAAACCAAGCCAAGATGGAGGCACAGGAGAGTTCACATGCTGAGCATTTGTACTTGATGCACCTCTAACAGTGCCAATGAGCCAGCTGCAGGGTCTTCAGCCAGGAGCCATCCTTCCTCGATGCTCCTTGAATCTTGGAGCATCTCAAGGTGGTGGGGTAGCATGTCTCTCTACCGCTCCCTGCAGCTGGCCCGAGGATCGATGCCCTGTCTTTTCTTTGGAGCCAGAGCCAGAATCTCCCTTTCTCTGCCTCCTTTGCCAGGTCTTTGAGGGCCTTCTTCAGCTTGGATCCTCTTAACCCCATAAACTCCAGGAAGTGCTGGATAAATGCTCCTGAGTAGCCACTATGAGTGTTCTCCATCCTTACTGGGAGCACTCAGCTGCCAGCTCTGAATAATGAATAACTTTTTCTCTGGAACACTGCCTCCATTCCGTCCTTCTAGGGGACTGTCAGCCTGACCATGAGGACCGTTCTGTTCTTGGTGGGCCACGGCACAAATTCTGAATTACAGGTTATGCAGTGATATTGGTAGGAAGCTTCTGCTGGTGGTCAATGTCAGCCCTGATGCTCTACTCATCTACTCAATTATTTGGCTTAATTTTCATCTGAGCCCAGGTTAATGGTTCCTTGAGCCATTTCTGGAGGTGCATGCTGCTGTCTGAAGCTGGGGCTGCAATGGGCCAGCTACCTCTGCCAACAGGAACCGTCCCAACACAGTGGCCTGGGTTCATACTGACTATGGCTACAAGAACTTCAAGAAGAATCCCCCCATGAGTCTGAGAGCAAGAGCTCAAGATGACTCATTGTTAGACCATGCAATAACAGACCATGAAATGGAAATTACAACAAATCAGATAAGCAGCACGGGAGTTGACGGAGGAAGAGTGCTGAGAGGACAGAAACACTGCATCAGCCATCAATACAGACCTTGTCCATCTTTAGAAGGTCTGAAATGAGGTGTTGAAAAAAAAAACTGGAGTACATTTGCAGCTATAAGGTGGAGAGATTTGGGGTGAAAAGCAAGAGCCTCAGAAGGAACCACCTGGCCAGTTCACGTTCAAGAAACAACAGGAGTTTTGAAACGTTCATTACAGAAATAAGGGCGTCAGGATCTCTGAAACATGCAAATATCATCTGGCTCTTATGTGCAAATGGCCAAGTCAGAAAACATAGATATACAACTCCAGCAAAAACAACATGCTTGCATGATTTTCCAGCCTTTTCAGGCTAGGGCTTTCGAATCGGTGCCTTGTGAGATACTCTGGACAGCTTTCAACTTTTTCTACAGCCCATTTACAGGATCCTCAGTTCTGCATCACAATGTATAACAATACCTCTTCCTGGCAGCACTTTGGGACTGGTATAATGGCAGGCTGCACCATTATTCCCCTGGCATTCACCATGGCAATGGAGCTCATTATCCTAGCGTCATGATGGGAGGTTGGTGCATGCTTTGTTGTGCCCCCAGCGATGTCAACAAAACTGCAGCATTAGCAATGTTGGCTCTCTTTTCTCTTTCTCCACTCTTCCTCTAAGATCCCTCTCAGCATAGACTGGCCAGGCAGGGAGCCCCAACTTTCCTGCGGTGATCTTTGCTCATGGTACTACACGAGAGCCTGTCTGATATCCATCGTTCGTCGGGTACACACCGCTAATGGAGTGCAAACAGCCTTATCAAGATAGCAGACTGTAAAATGAAGTGGAGAAAATAAGCTACTTAGCACTGTGTTAGTAATTGCAGGAGAAACAAATGAATTATCATGATCTTCCAACCTGCAGCACAAGAAAATCAGCTGGACTTCAGAAATACAATTCTTCATCATCTTGATCACAGATGGGTGTCACATCACCAGCTTCCGGTGCAAAAAAATAAACCTTTCTCCTTCCATTATTTAGTAAATGAACATATGCAGTGGGCACATCATAGCATGACCAGATAAACTGCTTGACACAGGAAGGTTTATCTTTGCAAATGAATGTGTTGTTCTGATTTATTCATCCATTGGTTTGGTGACCATTTTTGATTCAGAGTCAATGTTAGTTATGCTCACACAGACACAGGATCTATGCATGCAAACTAATCATCCTCTTTATTAACCATCCATCTACCTACCAATCACAGATACATCCTCTGAATTGGCTTTCATCATAAACATGTGCTGTAAGCAACTCAAAACTCCCACAAATACACATGCTTGTATGACTGCTTGTGTGTATCAAATGTGCACACTCACGAGGCGTTTGTGGGTGTGCCAGACATGAGTGCGCGAACACACACACACACACACACACACACACACACACACACACACACACACACACACACACACACACACACACGCACACACACACACACACGTATCACCTCTCAAAAACACACAAATCATATCTGACATACATACATGCACACACGTCCACACTCTTTTGTTAATTAGCAAGCCTAGTTAGTTTCATACTGTATTTTGTACTGTATATTTATTTTATTTTGCGTGAAAATAAACGGTCTTAATTTAGCATGGATTAATGTTGCGCAAGAGTAAATGATGCCAGCCCCCTCTAGTGACACCCACGTCACAAAAGGCTACTCCAGCTGGGTGCTGGCACCTGGTGGTGGAGGAGATGGGCCATCAGGAAGAAGCAGCCCCGTGTGCCAGAGCCGTCTCCCAAGCCCAGCAAGGCAGCTGGATGAGGCAGGATGGCGTAGAGAGAAGGAAAATCACATGGAGTGAGCTGTGGAACATGTAGTCCAACAGAGTAAGATTCATCAACAGAGCCATATACAATAATCCTGCCCTCTCCAACAAACTGAGATATTTGGCCTGTCTTCAGTGTGCAGCCCTAACAACACTGGTGGGTTGCAAGGACAGCCTAAGACAAAGGACCACCTTCATCTGGGAAGGGAATAAACAACAAACCAATTACTGACAACTGAATGCAGTGAGGGATCTGGAAATGCGTGTTGGCCGAAGCCCAAGGCTCACCCTTCCGATCCCAAATCACAATGATCAAACTGTGCCCAGAGCTGGTCCTCGGGTCTAACTCTGGCTGACATGTCTTCATCATTGAGCTAATGGTCCCTTGGGAAAATGTGATTAATGAGGCATACAAATGGAAAAGGCTGCCAACTACACAAACTTTGCAGCTGAAGCGGAGAAGCAAGGCTGGAATTTGAACGAGCATGAGATGGAGGGGATCTATAGTTGCTTTGTAGTCAGTTTTACTTCAAGGCACCTGAAGAAAGTGGGCAAGTCCATTGGAAGGCAATTTCGGTAACATGGCCAACACTGATTGAGAAAGTAATTTCTGTGATGGAATTTAGTTAACTTGGAGATGAAGTTTCATGTCCAGTTGGTGTGACGATTAAGGAGTTGACTTAAGTAAAATGACCTTGGTTTCTGTGTTGTGCACAAAACATGAATCTGACAGGACAGAAGCCACATAGGTAAGAGGACAAACACTGATTGGTTTCAATAGCAAACATTTATTCATCATTTTGACAATGCACAATTTGTCATCTACCCTGATCAGCGTGCTCTGAATACTAAGATTGCTCAGATAAACCGCCTTTATTCACTCAGTTCTTTGCTATATTTGGCTGTTACACACACAGAAAACAAAACGCAAACATAATTCAGGATTCCTTAACTTTTTGCTTTTTTAACTAAATCTTTTTAAATAGGTAAAAATCTGTTTTTTCCATTATATATATTTTTTGTGCTGCATACGATCTACAGTATATATCTAATCACAGCATCAGAAAACACTGATTATTCATCCAGGGACAACACAAGAGGCTTCACATGCATCCATTCACAGTTCTACCATCTGAGCTACATTGCTATCCAATTGTCACAGTTAACTCTTTGATTTCACTGGCTTTTGTAAAAGACATTTAATCAGACAAATAATCTATAAATATTCACATCATAACTTTTTTTTTTATTTCATTTTATATCCAATCTATGTAATTGCTATTTCACTCTGAAAAGATCTGTTATTTTTAGGTATAATTGTAAAGATAATATGAACAATGTTAAGGCATTGATCTGGAAAAAAATTAACTTTGTTATTTTGCACTCTCACATTCTGCGAGTTAAAATATGTGCAGCTGGCGATAATCAGGTAATGTCATACAGGCTGGTTTCACCAAAACCATGTGCCATGCATAGAGGGTAAAAAATCTTTGATAAAGTATGTCTACCAAAAGGTGTCTGGCATTAAGTGCATTCTGTATGATAATCTTAAAAAAATGACTTTTTTTTTTCTGTTAGCAGCTGTGTTGCATTGCACATCACAAAATCTTCAGCATCGCTAAATGCTGTTGAAATTGGTGGTGTTTTCTCTACTATGTTGGAGTCATTAGCCAAAACATCACTCATTATCAATGCAGTGGCCGAAGCCCACAGTGTAAGAACGCTCAAGAGCAAAACAAACTATGAATGAAAAGCCAGGAAATTTCAACAGTGGCAGCAATTTAGAGCCCCCTTTTATATATATATATATATATTTTTTTTTTTTTTTTGATTGATTCCTTGGTCGATTCAGATTTCTTAAATGTCAGATCAATTTTTTTTTGGTTTTCTTTCAAAGAACTATAACTAACATCATAAATGAAAAAAATCTTTTCCCCATCTAACTTCCATGGCAAAGAAAGAATTTCATTATGTCTTACTGGAATTTTATGTAATCTGATATGTTTATCTGATATGTTTTACTTCGAGTAGATGCAAAAGATGCACAGTATAGAACAACCAACATTATGTAATTTATGTACATTAAATGTTTTCCATTACCTTAGTAATGCACCCGATTTTAGGACATCTCAAACTAAAAAAAGTGCACTAGTCGACAGGAAAAAAAAGGGTGTCCAACAAATGTGCAGAAAACCAGATTTAGCTGTTTTGCCTTTGTTAGAGTTTTGTCTGGTTAAGTTTGTTTCAAAAGTTTTGAGGTTGTCCCTTATAGCTTGTTTTCTCTCAACATAGTGTGACTGTGAATGTGGCTGTGACCACTATGTCCACCATTTGTGGCCAGTTGCTTTTTGATTGGTACATCCCTACTAGGAAAGCCTATCCTGCAGCCTCAGGATCAAAA
>CAAKHG010030287.1:12712-23676 GCA_901007715.1 Dactylopterus volitans
AAGGGACAGACACATCTAAAAACCACGCATTCACACACAAACACAAACACACACACACACACACACACATACACAAAAACGTATAGCAACAGGGAAACACTTACAGAACACTTACTGTCTGATAAAATATAAACTTTACTGAGGAGACACAAAAAGATGTGACAAGATTTATGTCTGTGATTTTTCAGTGTCTTGGAAAATCAAATCAATGTGTGTGAGAGTGTTTGGGAGAGTGTGTTGCGTGTTTGTGAGAGACAGACATACATCCAGACAGATAGACAGACAGACAGACTGGATGTGTGCCAGAGCTTGTATAAGCCAATTGTACAGTCCACTTACAGTTTAGCTACCCACCTGTTTCAATTGAGGTCAGGGTGTCTTTGCTGTGTGAAACTCCAATTAGTAGGGCAAAGGATGTTTGAGATAACGGATTGGCATTAAGCCCCTAATGTTTAGTTAAGGTCAGAGTGAGGTTGTGCAGTCAAAGGACAAGGATTAGATACAGGCTTGGAGAGCATGCGACTCCTTCTTAGAGCAGCCGCCTCACCATCCAGGATATTATACCAGCTGATCAGCTGTGGTTACAGGTAACTAACTGGTGAAAAAAAAAAACATTATTGTAATCCTTTTATTTTTTGGCTAGTTACTGAGTGACTTCAAGAGATGGTCAGTTGCCCCATGCTCATGGCAGAAAGGTTCTTTTGTGGACATGATTGCATTTCCATGAGACAGGGTTAAGATGATCTCCGCCTCTTCCTGTTTCCCTTTTAGCAGGATGCACAGTCTGTCTCTCTCCCAGTTATTAGTGGAACACTAAAGTAAATCTTCTGGACATTGCCGCCTTCATTTTAATGAGTTGTGTGACCCTGTCTCCTCTATCATGTGATGTGGCTGAGACAACCAAAGCGGTTTTGAACGACGGCTTTGTCTTGGATGCAGCCGCTACATAATCAAAATCACCAAGTTGTCACAAGGTCAGGGGACGTGAAGGTGCACTCCTTGATTTATAGCCCTTGTTTAAGAATTTACACTCTTGAAGTGAGGGTGAAACTTCTTGCTGTGAGACTCTAACTTAGACGCGCGCACTGCGTTTCTGTTTGTTTAGAACTCTATTGGCTGCAAATGTCATGTTTAGCGTCGTCACAGTCGCTATTCGTCTATGAAATTTAAGATTAGTTGTGCTTGGTCTCCATTCATTATCAGCACCCTGATTGTTTTTGTCGTGCATAGATCTTCGGCTTGAGGCATTCCCTACACAGGATGATGAAAATATGTGAATAAAATATCAGAAAAATAACATTATTACAAGGTCATAATTTCAATTTTTAAGTGTGCATTTCATGATTAACAGATATGGTTGCATGTGTTGTTGCTTAAGGATTTTGATAAGCCATTATCAACATTCGTTTTTTTTGTTGGTTTATATTTAATCTCAATTATGTCATATTCTGTACAATGTGTAATGGGAGCTAATCACATTATCTCAACCAACCCTGATCCCGGAAGTATAAAAAAAATGTAAGGATATAATCCCAATAATGCCGAACAGTTAAGTCCGAGTAGAAAGAGGACCACGCGGTGCATCCAGGCCACCATAATCTCACTACCGAGGCGCGCGGATTGACTGAGATAAACCCTGGCAGGAATATGGCCACACCGTGATTTCTTTGAGGAGTTGTGAAGTGTGCATGCATGCACACATCGGAGACAAAATAAATAAATAAATAAATCAAAAATAAAATGTGCTAAACTGGCGCCCCCTGTCGACAGTTATGGGCCACCGCCGGTGCACAGAGCCGCAGAAAGAGAGGGGCATTCTCAGATTTCCCGATTTCTCCCAGCCGAGTCCGCGGTGCCGCTTCCACATCACACTCGACGATACGGCAAAAACAGCCACGACGACCTGCGCCCGGTCCGCCGCCCCAGTCCCGCATTCTTCCCCGGAGGACCGTGTCATCCCAGATCCACCAAGACTCGGATGAGGTGAGTGCGCGGACCCGCAGGCTCGTCGCGGTGTTTTTGCACATGTTTAGCGGGGCGACCGAAAGCGCCGCCGCTCGCCCTCCCAGGCCCGGGCTAGTGAGCGGCGTCTGGCGCAGGCGGAGAATGAGGCCAGTTTTCGGCCTGACTCTCCCCCGCTGGCCGGAGGCAGAAAGCTCCGGCTGCTCGGCGGCGTCTCGGCGCGGCTTTCCGCCGTGGCGAGCGGCGACGCGGACCCCGAGGCTCGCATTGTTGGAGCGGCTCGGGTCGAAGTTTGTGCTCGGGATGGAGCCGCTCTGTGATTTAATATCGGGAATTCCTTTATCCAGCCGCCTCTCGCTGCCCAGCCTGGTACCAGCGACAACTTAACTCCTCCAACTTTGCAGCCGCCGCCGTTTTAGGAAGGAAAAAATATATATATGTAGAACAAAAACGCAATAAGTTAGCTCGGAACAATTCGGCAAGTAACACGCGTTGCGCGGCGGTCTAACGTGGATCCCGCGATCCGGGACTTGCGAGAGGCCGAGCGGTTTTGTGCGAGAACGACGCCGAGCGAAGCGGCGGTCCGCCGCCTCGCCGGATAGCAGCCCGCGCAGCGGCGGCGCAGCCGCGACCAGCCCGGGGACGCAGCCGCCGCCGAGCCCGCTCACGGACGATAAGTTTGGTCAGCGGGCGGCGGCGGACCGAGCGCTCCCGGCGGAGGACGCGTCCGGCTGTTACGTGTCCTCCCCGCTGGAACCGAACGCAGCCTCGCCGTCGCTAACGTGCTGCTCCGTAGTTTTGTTTTACGCCGATTTGTTGTGTGGGGTTTTTTTTTTTTTTTTTTTTTGTAGAAACACAAGAAGGCGACGTCGACTCCTGTCTGTTATCCTCCGCGTCGAGTCGAGCTTTGAGAAAGTGGCACACTTTGAGCTGCGCCGTCTACAAACACTCGTGCATCCCGTTGCACTTATTCCTCAGATGTGGCTTGGCGGTTGTACAGTGCACCAGTGTGAGCCCGCCCCCCCCCACCCCCACCACCCCCCCTCCCCGCCACACACACACACACACACACACACACACACACACACACACACACACGCACAGTTTGATACCTTGCTCCTCTGCGCGGTGTTAGGTGGAGCAAATGCAAGACTCATTCAAAACAGTTGAGTCTATTAAGCACTATAAACATTTGACTGGGCTCTGTGGCAGAAGGGGCAGTCCAGACCTGCCTGAAATCTGTTGCCTTGGGCTGTGCAAGCGTGCACCTATGTGACTGAGAGCTCACTGAAGGGGAATGACTCATGCTCAGGAGTGAGTTTGCCAAAGCCGTGAGGACTTTCCCTGCAGTTTTTTTTTTCTTTTTCTTTTTTTGCCTCAGCTGTAGAAGACATTCTTGTAGCAGGCGAGAGCCGTCCCTCCTGGTTTTAATGTGTCATAAAGCGCTTGACCGGCGCGTTCACATTTTCGCCGTTCCCACGCCGCGTGCCGTCTGCCAGGTACTCCGTCCGGCCCCTTGCGGAACAACAAATGCACGGAGGTTGCATTTCATCTGCAGATCGGAATTTGAAAAAAGAAAAGAAAAGGGGTTGGTTGCTGTCATTTGCTTGTTCAATCTGACGAGAGTCTGAATCTTAAGTTGCTTTCAAATTTTTCATGCCAACTGTTTGTCTGGTTGTTCTAACCCTCCATCTGACTGCTGGCACCGGCCTCCAAACATGCTGTGATGTAGCGCTTTCAGCCGATGAAGGCTGCCGCTGCTGCCACAGCCATTTGATCATATATGAGCGTCTCTTAGATTTGCCTCTGAAACGCTGCGACTTGGTTACAATGCCTGCACAAGGAGGTCGACGCTAAAATATCGTGGCTATGACAGTAATATGACACATCAAACGTGACAGCCAAAGTGTGCGTCGGATGATTATCAGACTGCGATGCGATTAGACCATTTGTCAGTTTCGATGTTGGGCTTGAACGGGAGATGGTCGAGATAGTGTTGCTGGCTGTCAATCGTGGCTGCGACTGTTTCATTGCCACTTAAATTTACCTGGAAGTAAATATAAGGCTACCGCTGTAACCGTTTCATCACATACTACGCCACACAAGGTAAGGGCTGGCTGTTGGGCGCCCTGCAGTACCCAGTGACATGCCAGCTCTTGTATTTTCCATGCCAGTGCCCCTTGTAGCCACACTCTGTGTGTGGGGGGCAGACCTCTCTTTAGAGTTGGCTGAAGCCAGGCATCTTTCCAAAACTCGAGCCCCTCAACCTTCTCTGAAGGGTATAAATGCTGCTTTGCACCACTGTTCCCCTCCCTATGGTTCTTATTACTATACTGTACTATAACATCACTGGCTCCATGAGATACTGGACTCTACCACTGGAAATACACCAGAAATAGCCGGCTGTTTGACAGGCAAACTCAGATGTTTCCTCATTAAGTCAGGCTTTTGGATTAATATGCCAGAATGCTGGAGGCAGATTGTGCTATTGTGGCCTGTAAAGTAGTTTGTATTGAAGTGCCTTTTTTCCTGCGTGGAATGCAGCTGAGGCATTTTTTTTTTCCTTCTTTTTTTGGCTTAGGCTTTGCTATCGCAAGTGGTATTGGAGAGCAGGAGCAGAGTAAATACATTTCAAAATGGCACAGCACAACCAAGCATTAGCAAATGATCCGATAGCATCTGTAATCCTCAGGAAAACCTGGATAGTTGTTTTAGAATAGTGCAAGCCTCCATCAGATAGTTGGCAGCCACTGAGAGTGTCCACATGTGTAACTGGCTGGTCAGGCTAGCAGTGTGGCTGAATGCTACAGTATGCAGGCAGATCAGATTACTGAACGATTAGCCATGGCCTCCTATCCTGGCCCAGGGAAATGATTTTCCACTGTCATAATTCCCTAGACTGAATTACACAGGCCAGTGACTTAGAGATACTCAATACTACCCGCTTGAGTACTGCACAGTATAACTGTTGCTCTCTGGAGAGGCGAGATAGGTTGAGAGTGGTTGTACCACTGTTGGCACTTGAGAACAAAATGGTTTTGCAATTTGAATTTCTGGTTGAGTTCCGGTGCTTCCTTTCAAGCGTCGCAAAGCGGTGCGACCCAGCAGGAGCAGAGGGCATGTCTGACATAAAGGACTCAGCAGTTAGTCAGAAAAACAACACTAAAACTCCAAACTGTCCAAACTCCAAACTATGGCGCGACGTTGGCCGAAAAATGTGAGTATATGTCAGACGCACGATGAGGCAATGTAAATGAAGCAGGCCCCCGGTGGAATTTAACTGAATGGAAAGCTAGACCGAGAGGGGACGGAGGAGGGGGGGGGGGCTGGGAGAGGCTAGCTGGTTTAGGTAGGACCATGTTTCCAAGGTGGCTACCCCCTGAGGCAGGAATCTGATACATTCCAGAGGCTCCTGTATCCAGACGAATAATGGTGACAAGAGTGTAGCGCTTCATCAGTTGACACATGATTGGAGCGTGTGCACTGGGAAAGTAAGAGCTATGTCATAGGCTCAAGGCAGCGCCAGGCCTGGTTGCCTGAGGGATCGGGAAATATGCCCGAAAAGCTCTACAAGTTATGTGAGAGATGGACACATCTCTCAAGTTATTATATCTCCTGCTGAACTCACTCCCGCCTCCTCGCCACCGTTTACAGGCTTTAGCATCAATTTAGGCATTACATTGATGCTCTGCGATTCAGAATTGTACAGATGGAAAACCCTTGGCTGTCTGGAGCACATTATGCTCAATGCTCGATTGTACTCTGATTTGTCCCATAGTGGCGATTAAACTGAATGATTGGCATTTATCAGTAATTGAATCCTAAGAACGAAAAATCCTTGGATCTCGCTTGACTATTCTCTAAGCAAATTATGAGTGTTTCCTTGTTCCACAAGTATCTCAAAATCTGTATGACCTTGTTTTTATAAACTTGCAGGGTCCCAGAGGATTAACTACTGTGATGATCAAATCAGCATTTTTCTATGTCTAAGGTGCTATATCACCAACCCACTCTGAGTTTAATCTCATTCCCCAGGCAGACTTTTTTTTTTTTTTTAACTCCACTGCGTTTTTAACTCCTGCGTATTCCTAGCTTTTCAGCTAAAAGCTGTCCATATTGCAGACTAAGAAAAAAACACCCTGGTTTATTTAGTGGTCAAAAAACAAGCTGTCAGGTATTAATGGACTTCACCTCAGCCATTCCGGCAGACCCTTGAGGTACAACGCATGCATACACTCGGCGAGGGAGCTCTCGGCACTGCCCTGATAATGAAGCCATTTTCAGAGATGGAGAAGTGCAGTAATGGGAACGCACCACTTCACCGCAGGATATTCTAACCTCATCCTCATCATAAGTGCTATCAGTCATCAGATATGATTAGATTTTTTTTCCTTTTTTTTTTCCAGCCAAAGATGTGTGTGTTGCATTGAGACATACATTTTTATTTGCATCAAGGAAAACGGGGTCAGAGAAACAGCAAACCCATTATTAAAGACTGCCATTGTATGCTGAAATAAGACCATCGGCCTATGTCACCTCTGAAAGGTGTCACTTGTCCTTGCATTGTGAAACCTTCCATCACCAACGAGACCATGGAGGGCAGACAGGTGGGTGGGAGGACGTGTGCTGTGTGTGTGTTGGGGGGGGGGGGGCGTTCAACATGTTTACCCAGTTGTCTAGTGGCCTTGGTTGGGTCTGGCTGCACCGCAGATACCACACACATTTCTTGCACATACTTATAGAAAATGATGTGTGTGTAAGCTCCACGGTCATGCATACCACAAATTGTATGTGGCGTATAGTATAACTCTTGAATGGAAAGTGCCAGCTGTGTGCCATGGAGAAACATACTGCCACAGTGCAATTTTGCAGTTTAATTTGCGAGTGGGAGGCGGAGCTACAATATTTTATGTCGTAGGTGGTATTTTGCCCTGTAAATCCTTCCCAAATTTAATCAACTTGCAAAATATTTCTGCTTTTCTTTAACCCTCAAAGACCTAAACAGCTGCCGAAAGGCTACAGAGTTAAGCTTTTTCGAAGTTTTGAATTGCTAATCCTTCTCTTTTGCTTAAAAAAAGGTTGGGGTAAAGCAGAGTTTCTCAGATTTTCGAACGTATGTTTTTTTGTCTCTTTTTGACACCCAAAGACGCCGTAGCGCATGTAGTTATGACAACACTGGTTTAATTTAGCTCAGATTGCTTATGCCTAGTTCAAACAAATGCTGTGTAAGGATACTTAAATAGGTTTGTTAAAACTCTTTTTTTAAGTGTAATTTTAATTGTATGGTCACTCTACAGTTTTTTGTTTTGTAGTTTATTTTAATTTTGTTACCAGATACCGTATTCGACCGGCACTTGCTCTTCCTGAACCTTAATCAAGATCACGGCCCGACCATGTTTGCTGTAAACTAACTGTTTACAATCATGTTTTGATGGGCATCGATTTTACGATGGAGATGAAGAGAGAGCACCTTCAAAAGGTCACCTAGAGGTTTCAGTTTCCCTTGTTATGAGAAACCGCAGACTTCCAGAACAACACTACAGCATGAAAACGGGTTTGCTTGTGACGGTGTCTGTTCACTGTACTTGAGAGCAGAACCAGATTAGAGAATCATGGCGCCCCAACTCGACTGTAAACTGTAGAGGGGCATCTGGTGCCCAGTGCCCCATCTCTCATCTCGTTCCCTGTCTCCCAAAGCAGACCAAGCCACCACACCACTGCAAGTCATCTGGTGTCCAGTTGGCTCCCATCTGTGAATGCATTTGGCCTCCCTGCAAACAAAGTATTGTGGCATGCAAACAGCCCCTGCCACATCTGAACAGCTCAACTTTGCTATCTAGCTTAATCTTTGGGTGGAAACTATGAGTGTTTCGCCGGGGTTATGGGTAATCTCCATTTCAGTTCATTAAACAGTATCAAGGCATTGAGAATCCGCTGTGACCAACCGACTGCTGCTGATGGCATACCTCCTCTCCATTTTGAATTGCTGAGGTGGAAAGAAATTGTAATGGTGCCGACCCGAAGGTTTAGCTGCTGGCAGCTCCAAGTGTAACCCTCCACTGATCCGAGGCGGTGCCGTGTCTGCCTACCCTGCTGTCTCTCGTCCATCCTGGGAGGTGTGTGTGTTGTGTTGTGTGTTGTGTGTGTGTGCTGCCGTCCCTGTTTGTGCGGGACAGGTGTTGGCATCTTGGAGGTCAGTGCAGATGTCAACAGGGCACCTCGACAGGAGGACAGCTGGAGACTGCAAATGGCATCAGGATGACTGAGTTTTCTTTTGCCAGGTTTTTAGCCAGTTTTGCTGCGGAGGCTCAGCTTTGCGCGGGGTCGCCTACGACGGTCAGGTGGGGCAACGGCTGGCTGCTCTCGGTGGGGTGCTCTACATCAGCAAGCATTTGTTCATTACAAAAAGGCGCAGAATATATTTAGGGGGGGGGAGAAGCAAAACCAAAGGGCCCATAGTGGGTGTTCAAGCCAGCAAACACAAACAACACCCTACCCCCTCTGTGAAGTGCTAAGTGGCCGGATATGTTTAGTGAATGGGACACAGGTGCCTGTGCAGTGCTGTATGTGCCTGGCCAGAGGTCCGTGTTTGTTTTCTGTTGCTGCAGCTTGACCAGAGCTCATTGGCTTTCAATGGACCGGAGTGGACCCTAACCCTCCCCCTGTTTTCTCCCTTCTGCTGCGGGACTAAGCTGTAGATGAATTGTAGACAAGAATCTGGTAATGAAATTCAAGACGTCCTACAACACAATGTGGAGGCTACACGTTGAACAGGCCTGGTGATTTTTGGATTCCTCTTTCTTCCTTTATTCCTCCCTTTATCCTTGCGTTGCCTCTGATCTACCCCAGCAAAGCAGGCGTTTGAAGTTGTCAAGGCTCCGGCTTTTCTGTTGAGTCCTCAAAGTGCTTACGTGACAGGTGGAGAAGAGCTGGAGGGGAGTAATGTGACTCCCACATAGTCCGCAGCCTTTCCAGTCTCCATCCTCCACACCCTCGTCTCCCATTCGCCTCGTGCACACAGGCTCTGTCTCTCTGGTGATGTCACTCCGCTTGAGTTCCCTTTTGTTGAGTAACAGCCCAAAGGTGTGTTTTGGGCTCCGACAAAGACGCACACACCACCACCACCACCACCACCACCACGAACTGTTTCTCCCCGGGGAGTGCAGCAGGGTGAGGTAATGGGTTGTTAACCCCTACGCCACCTTTATGTCTGGACGTTGTACTGTCAGCAGTGGCCACCATCGCCACACTGATCTGATCTGACTGTTTGAGTAACCCCACGGCCTCTCCAGATGGCCGGGCCTCTGAGCTGGTCTGTGATAACCATACAGTATATAACATAACCTACTGTCTCATCTCCACCCCCCACACCACCATACACACACACACACACACACACACACACACACACACACACACACACACAATGTGTTGTGTGTGTGAGTGCTCTTCCTGTTATTTCTCAGTAATTACTGAATTTCTCAGATTATAACAGTCTAGTCACGACAGGACAGCACTTTGATTTTGCGGTTGTTGTTTTTAGTGTGCAGACTGTGATCTCACGAACTGAAGATGTTTTAAATAGGGTTGCTATGAAAGTAAACAATCTCCTGTTAACTGTAAGCTTAACAGGATAAACATCTCTCAGCTAAATTTTGACCAGTAGCAGGAGGCATTTCAAGACTTTATTTACATGTCTCCAGAATCACCTGCGTCCCATGTTTAGCATTTCCCAATTATGAAACATTAATATCAGCCCCTGGTTTACGACACATCATGCAGTGTTTGTGTATCTGCTGTTAAGCAAAGCCATGGAAGCAACATTGTGACTCACTCCCTTATTTACGTGACATACCTGGCAATTTACACAGGTGCAGTGACTCCTATTAGAAGGAGTGGATGTGCAAGACTGAATAAATCAGAGCTACAGATCTGCTGTTTCTGTTTAGAGGACAACCAATTGGGATTTAAGAAATATATTAAGAATTAAGAAATACAAAATGATCAGTGAGGATTTCAATTTGTGTGCATAAAAATAAAAATAAAAAACTTCCCACAGAAGATGATGGCTGTCTGTAATTCCAAAAGATTTTCCACAGGAAGTTGTCTGTAAACCATCACTCCCTCTTCCTGTCATTCCACAGATAATGTCCTCTTCATGTTCACTCACAGGAAACAACAAACTGCGGTCAAACACACATGCGCACGCGCACGCGCGCACACACACACACACACACACACACACACACGTACATAGACTTGTTCTCTCAAACAAATGTAGGAACAGAACTTGAAATGTCCACACAATCAGTTCAGTTCATCAGTAAAAAGTATTTGTCCGTGCTCTTGGGGGACTGGAAGTGAAAGCAATTTCATGTAAAACGCATCCAGGTTCCTAAGGGAACATGATCTCAGATCTTTTCTCTGTGACTCCTTTTGAGTTCGGATACACACAAGTTAAGAGAAAATTCCTCAACACATACCTTCTCAAAACAATTGAACATTACACAAAGTACAACCACTTAGAGTTTAGAGCCATTAACAGCTTTGTGAAGCTCTACTAGGTAAAATGGTGACAGCTACATGAAACTATGAACATGGTAACCTTCTGACCTTGATAATGCTAACAAACGGATGTCTAGAGTGTATGGCATAACATTCATTATCACAACACACAGTAAGAAAAGCATTTTTTCCTGGTAGTTGGTCAAGTCAAGTTAAAAACAAAGACTTAGCTAAAAAAAAAAAAAATTAAAAAAAAAGGGGAGGGGGTACTCTTCTGAGAGGTTTTCAAATTGACATCATTTGGCCCGGTTAAACAAGACTCTGGTTTGTTTTCCCACATGGTGCAGTTCATTTCAGCAAATATGAAGACAGCAATCACACTCTGGTGGGGACCTAAATAACTACACAAAGCTTATTTGTGGTCGGAAACATGATCCAACCCTGAGATAACCCAATTACAAGGCACAAGTTTGGGCTAAAATGCTTCTGCAGTTGAG
>CAAKHG010030295.1:3590-33814 GCA_901007715.1 Dactylopterus volitans
TCTTCCTCAGAAGTGTCACTCGAACGCTCACACTGAGGCTGTACGTTTAACATGTCATAGTGAAGAAAACATCTACAAACTGTCGGATTAAAGTAAACTAAAACGTGTATGTAATTATAGGTTTACCATTACTTCAGAGAACTGTTTTTTTTTAATCACTGTTTTTAATCGAATAATTTGGTAATGTGGCATTAATGGCATATTTGCAGGTTTAAGTGGCTGCGTCTCTTATTTATTTTTGGCTCCAGTTATTCAATAGAAGCTTTTTTTAGTCGTTGCCTTGTGAAAAATCAAGGCTGTTGGCACCGAACTGCGCTACAGGGAAAAGGGAGCTCCCCGATGTTGGCCTAATTTTAAAACCAACTTCAAGAAATATCGACGGCAGAGGATTCATGTGTGCCATAAATTACTTTAAATGCTGTGAACTTCATTAACAGACGTTTTTAACAACTTCTGGGACATTATTAAAGCAATGTTGCATTAGCTACATTAGCTGACATTATACTACTAATTGTATGATGGTCGATGTACATTTAGAAACATATATATAACGTTGATTAACAATATTAAAGCAGCCAAACGTATAGAACCGCAGAAATGGCTCAAAGCAACTGATAACAACTTAAATTGTCTTTTTAACGCTCGTCTTGGCTTGCAAGCGAAAGTCTGTCAATTTGACATAGCAAAGCTACCCCAGTGTTGAAAGCTGAGAGACCGGCACAGTTATAGCTAAAAACCCAAAACCTAGCTTGTTTGCTAAGCAGCTCACTGATGCAGCCTGTGTGGAAACCAGGCTGTTATAAACAAAATTAGTTTAAATGATACATTAATTCCTTACTTGCCTTGAAAACTGAAAAAAAAATAAAAATGCTGAAAGTCTTCTTCAGGATTCTTCTTACACAGCGTAGATTTTTTTTTTCAACCAGCCATATAAAAAGCAGTAGCACTCCCGTAATCTAATTACAGTAAATTACCACAATTTCAAAAAATTAAGTTACTGTAAATGATAGTGTTATACCCACAATGCCATGCAAATTGCAGCAACATCATGGTGAAGATATGTTTTGGTAATTTTATTGTATTTTACTGTAAAAAGTACGGCAAAGGCCAACGGTGATGAGGGAGAGAAATGACTGCTGTAACAGGGGAGTGAGAGTAACTGGTTAGTGTGCTGTTACCCATTACGGTTCCCTGTCTGTTTCGGCTTTTTAGTTCGACCGCTTAAAAGTTACTTCCAGGATGAGCCTGATTTGCTCGGAAAAAAAAACAAACTTATAAAGAGAAGCCACAGAAATGAACCAAAATGAGTGGGGCCTCGGGCTCCTTCATGAGAACAAATGAGCCCTGGTGAATTTTGGGAGAACAAACTTAAACATAATGAGACCTTAAACAGAATCAAGCCCCATATGATCATGCTCCTGCTGATGACTGTCAAACAACTGGAGAAAGTACAGGCGGTTCTGGCCTGAGCCGAACGTCCTCCCACCAACCACACCCTCATCACAGTGACAGCCCCCAAGAAGTTAGTTGCTCGCGTTGCTTCGAAACGATTGTTTCAGTTCTCTTTTTTGGCTCCCAGGGGCCACCGTTAAATATAGCTTACAATGTCAGCGTCTACGCAGCGTGCAGCAGCGCGGACGAGTTATCAGTCTTTAATGTAACCGACACACAGTCTAAATCCATATGTGAGCTATGACGTCTTTGGAAGTGTTCCATCTGCTTAAATGGAGGACGTGCCAGCGGGCAGATGAGGGACTTTGCACTCCAACTGCGAGTTTCTTTGGAATTAAAAAATAAACAGTAATGTGAAAGCAAATGGCCTGCAAGCATTGTGATAGCCAACGCAAACGCGGATATAAATAATAATACTGCTAAATATACTTTCAAATCAGCTCTGCAAATGTCTTTTCAGGGAGGAAATGCCTCGACATGTTTGTCCGGCCTCAGTGGAATTTAAGAAACGAATGTGAAGCACAGCTATTTAAAAAAAAAAGAAAAAAAAAGAAAGAGGTTTGCATGGTACGTTTGACATCTCCTTTGTGTTTTAGCTGCTTTGTATATCTGATATATTGGCATCAACACACGTTCAGCTCATATCAGAGGTAAGTTTCATAAGTTTCAGGCCATTCTGTAGCCTTGTTGTCCATTTCATTGTCTATAAAAAAAAATTTTTTCAACTAATCATGAAGGCCTATTAATGGTTCTTTCTTGGCTCCTCCCCTCAGCAGGTCTGGTGAAATTTCGACTGCTAAGCCTGCTAACAGATAAAAAATAAATATATAAAAAGAACTGGGTGAAAACACAACCTCCTCAACGAAGGCAAGAAGGTAATTTGAGGCACATGATTAAAAATGTGTATCTATGTTTCGCATATATTGTGCGAATCTAAAAACCATACACAGTCAGCTTGTAGGGAATAACAAAGCAGGCCTTCAATAGCTGACATTTCTGTAAAGTTACAGGGGGAGACAACGGCACTCTTCTCTCTTTATCAATCCAACAGGGACAATTCCGTCGTACACTCGATACTGCGTACTACAGCAAAGCCATCGGAGTATTTCCTTTTTGTTTAAGTAACTTGCATGTGTGCCCATCGGCTGCTAAAAAAAACGTTGCGAGTATCCACCTACTCTCTTGCCAGTGATCGTTGCTGTTATTGCGGGATTTCTTAAAGTCGTTAGGGCGCAGGAACGCGGAACCTTGGTGGAAAAAGCGTGGGAGCCGCTGAGCACTGAGCAAGACGGTGTTTACCATCTTTTACACGAGACGTTCATATCAAATGTTTTTGCCAACTGCAGTTAACATCAGCCTCTTGGATTTGCCTTGAGCTTTAAAACTTGGCTCCTGCCCCCCCCCCTTCCCCAAACCTCACTCTCACCCCACCACCCCACACCAAAAGATTTCACAGCACATAACTTCTTAAAAGCCCTTTGCGGTTATCTCATTTTGCCAAGCAGCTGTTTCAAGGCCCCTGGGGACGAGTCGAGCGATTTGGGTCCAGGATGGGAGAGACGATCGCAGCGAAGACGAGAGGCTGAGAGGCTCACAGACGGGAAAATACAAAGAGGGAACAGAGCAGACGGCGAGAGAGTCAGACAGACGGACACCGAGAGAGAGAGAGAGGATTCAAACATGTGAGGGCTGCCACACTTGCTTGATTGTGTCTGTGGCGAGCACCAGTGGGAGGAATGAAACAATTAACATGAACAGTACTCCAGGGAATGCAGGTCTCCTTGACAACAACGGCATTGCTAAACAAACGGGCTCTTTCATGCCAATTCAACACCAAACAGAAACCTCTCCCTTATTAACACCCAGCCACTGGTCGGAGGCGGGTGTCCCATCCTGGTGTCCCGGAGGGGAGAAAAATGATGCGTTCGATTCCAATCGTCTCTCTTAGATTCATTTTAGCCCCGTCGCTCCGCTCCGCCGTGCGGGCCAAGTTTGGGGAGGGGACATGCCAGGATGAGGAAATATAACTATCAAAGGGACCGAATCAGGCGGACGCGTACGCGAGGAGAGAATGGAGCCTCTTAGTTTCGTTTAAAATGACCAAACCAGTGCTGACTGGTGAGGCTGATCACAGTTAATGGGAGGAAGATGAGATGCTGGCAGAACCTCCTGCCCCAGATTCCATTCCAGAGAGGTGTGTGTGTGTGTGTGTGTGCGCGTGTGTGTGTGTGTGTGTGTGTGTGTGTGTGGTATGGGTGGGGTTTGGGATTGTTCAGAGCAGCGTTTGATGAGCCAGCAGGTCCACCCTGGGCCCTGGCAAAGGTGCAGGCTTATAATCATTCGCAGGAGACCTTGAGAAGTTCTTGAGAATCTTTTAAGCAGGAATTCTGGAATGTGCTTACTGTACTTCCTCAAATGACGGCCAAAGCCTTTATTTACCTCAACTGATGAGGCCTGTTTATTAGAGGCCTTCACCGATTAGTGTAGTTGCAAATATTTACGACGAAGCCTCCCCGCTTTCCGATATGTCCCGTTTTTTCGCGTCACAAGAAAAGAGTCGCAATGCGGAAACCAGAGCATGAGAGAAGCATGAGGGAGCAGAGTGGAGATGCGGTATTTGCTTTCCTTCTGACAATTAGAGAAAAGCTCAATGAAAAAAAATGCACGTCACCCATTTGATGGATGAATATGAAGCTACTGTTGGCAGTAAAAAAAAAAATTTTAAAAAAAACCCCAACCGCTTATGAGCACGTCTAAAACTTTAAAAAGTAGGAAGCAAAAGTACGTAAAAAGGAAGAATCGCAGTTCTTGCCACCGGTTGCTTGGCAACTCGCAGAAATGAGAAATTCCAGCATTTTAATAAAGTATTAATTCATCCTATTCGAAAGTGCCATGTTTCAGACCTTTGGACAAACCCGAATGAGCAGCTTCTCCGTGTTTCCTGTCTCCATGCTCGTAACTTGATGTTGAATATGGAACTGGTGATAACCATCTAATCAGCCCTTTAAACAAATGAGTGCCTTTTCCGCCTAAATACTGCTTTCATTTCTGTGGGAAAAACCCCGCAAACTCTGCCATTACTTCACGAGAATGCAACGATAACTATTGACTGTTCATGATTTTCATTAGAAGTCCATCTATGAGCAAAGTGCTGCGAGCCAGGCGATGAGGGGTGGGGTGGACGCGGGGCAGTGTTTGTGGAACGAGTGCCTCGCTGTCAGTGCAGTTTCTTAATTAGCTTCTCAAGTACGAACGCGACTACGATAAACAACGTTAAAGATCCTTTAACGCGCCCTCTTTGCTGCCATCTAACATCCATATTTGCTCATAATCCTTTTCATCTTTCCTCTGCATACTCAGCATTTTTTTTCCCTGCCTGCCTCGCAACAAAGTGATTGCCAACTCTTGAGTATCCAGTCATGGTTTGTTTTGTCAGCTCTTAATGCAATTAATCCCCACTCACATCTCTGTCGGTAAATATGAGGCTACGTCCAGCAGCCAGCCGGCTTAGCTGGTCTTGACATAAATGCTGACAACCATTCTCTGGGCTCTGATTTTGCAAGAACAAAACAAAATCTTGTTCATTTTTTTTACGAGCAAAATGACTGTGCTTGCCTCTTTTTTCCAGGCTTTATGCTATGCTATGCTATGCTATCCTATGCTAAGCTAAGTTAAGTTAAGCTAAGCTAAGCTAAGCTAACTGGCTGCTGGTGATGTTTATCAGACCCACACAAGAGGGGTATCGATCTTCTCACCCTGCACTCAGCAAACCAATGAGCACATTTTCCCAAAATATTGAACATTCAGCTCATATGGAAAGGGCTGGAACACAAAAATCACTCTGCAGGACGGGATCAGTGCCAGACACCATAAAAGGAATGCAACCATTTAGGTCCACTCGCAGCTGAAAAGCGAGTTTTACACATCCAAGGAGAAAGCTATGATAGCCAGCAAATATTTCACTTATATTTTATTGCTTTGAACGTGTAGAAAGATCATTTCCAAAAGAGGATATGAGCCTAAATACATCATATAGTCCCTGGGGAACATGTAGCTTATATGCTTGCATGTTTCTGGAAATCAAAAACAGATGAATCAGCAAGAGAGAGGAGGTCAACATGCTGCTCTGATTATTGTGACGACATCGCGCACCCCGGCGCACATCGGGCCCGTCGCACCGCGGAAAGGCTTCTTCATCGAATGCATCACACAAAAGGGCAAAAGGCAGATGTGCTAATATTCATGTGAACCTCACGGGACCGACGTGAAGCGAAGTTATGCCCTGTGTCCGAAATGTCATACTCCCAACCGAATGAGTATGCAAAAACAGTATGTGAGATTTTTAACATTATTAGTACGCACTATCCATACTCATTCCGGAGAAATGTATTAGTATGGACTGATGGACGCTAGCTAAGCAGAAACTCCCCACAATGCAATGCGGCAATGTTTGGTAGCTGAGGTAGACGGTCAAGAGCGCAGCGGTGCGCAGGTGCGTCGATAGGAGTGGTCACCATGGTAACAACGTTCCCTCCCAACGGCAGGAAGTGCCGTGTGCGCTCTGAGTAGTACGTCCGAATTACTGCATACTACTGATATTTACTCGAAAGTGTGAAGAACTTAAGTCTACTTTTTGGAGTAATATACTGTTTAGTGTGGCATTTCGGACGCAGGGAATGAGTTCATAACTGGCGGCAGTGACGCCGTGAGTCACGTGACACCCCCCCCCCCCCCCCAGCCCGGGTCGGGACCCCCCTCTCTCACGTGCGTGCGTGTGTGTGTGTGTGTGTGTGCGTGCAGATGTGACAGCAGTGTGTGTGATCGCGGTCAGACCGGAGAGACCACCCCATCCTCCTCCTCCTCCTCCTCCTCCTCCTCCACATCCACCTCCTCCTCCAGCAGCAGCAGCAGCGGCAGCGCGCCATGCTCCAGCTCCGCCGCCGTGGACGCGCCTGCCGCTTCGGGACGACTGCGGACGGTCACGGACCCAACAAACGCGTCCGGTCCTGAGGAGAAGAACCGCGAATACGACTGATTTGTTTGTTTTTTTTTTTCATTTTTGTTTTTGATTTTTTTTTTTTTTTTTTGCTGCTTTAAGGGCTCTCCGCCCGTTCCTCCGGAGGTGAGGGCGGCTTCTTCAGCACCGGGTTCACCTGCGGAAGCCGGACAGACCATGACGCGCGCCCGGGCTGCAGCCCCGCGGTGAGTCACCCGCGCCCCCGGACCAAAGCATGGAAACGGGCACGAGTGTTTGCATTGCATCGGGGCGGATGGGTACACACACACACACACACACACACATATACACCCATACACGAGCGCGCATTCGCTCCGACCGCTTCATTGGCTACACCTGCTCGCGGCTCAGGCGAATATCAGCCAATCGCGTGGCAGCAACTTAAAGGCGTTTTTAGGCGCGTGGACACGGTCGAGGCGATCTGCATGGAGCGTCAGAATGAGGAGGAAAGGTGCTTTGAGTGACTTCGAACGGGCTGGTCTGGGGCTGGGGTTTCCACGCACGGCCACCTCCATGGCGCACAGAGGCCACGGTCCCAGAAGAGAGAAGATATAGAGTGGCGGTCAGCTGGAGCAGAATGCCTTGTTGGTGTCAGAGGTCAGGGGAGGATGGCCAGGCTGGTTGCAGCTGATAGAAACAGCTACTCAGTTACAGCCGAGGTCCGCTGACGCCGCACGGAACCTTGAAAGCAGACGGGCCACAGCAGCGAAGGCTTTTCATTACCCTGCCAGGTGTACCTAATAAAGTGGCGGACGGGCGTATGTCGCTTGAGTTGCGAGATGATTCGGACTGTGAACACGCTCCCAATGTGCCCAAAAAAAAAAAAAGTGCGTATCTGCACCGGTCTTCCATGACAGCATTGTCGTGTCACGTGTCAGATGTGCGCCATGATGGATTTGTCATGTTGGATTCTGTCCCTGTTTGTGAAAAAACATCTCATCCACAATTGCGAGAAAATGTTATTCAGACCGCTCTGGCGGGCTGCAAAGTCGTTCCCCCAGACCACTTTGGGAAATTTCCATCCCCGCCCGTTAAGGCCTGATCTTTGCTCTACATTTCATATCTGCAGCATTAAAAATGGAGGGGGGCGGGTGGGTTTACGGCTTCCGAATTCCAGCAATTCTTCAAGTCATCCCCCGGCTCCCGCGCCTGCAGCTTTAACTCTGTGATGATACTGCTTTTAGGAATGAGGATGTTTTGGGAGGCGCTCAGACGTCCGGTCACCCGTCCCTTTCGGATTTGAAGGCGAGCGGGTGCAATGAGCTGTCCACCATCTCGCCGCTGCAGTTGTTCACCGCGCTTGTTCTCTGGTTCCTCCGCAGGTTGACCTCCATCCTTCCCCTCCTTCTTCTCCTCTCCCTCCCCCGGGTTTCCGCCTCCTCACGTCCACAGTGGGTTGTCCAGCGTGTCCCGGTGGTCCTCCCACAGCAGACGGAGGGCCGACCAGCCCCGCACTTCCTGTCCCCAGCCCGTCTGGATGTCGTCTCTCCCTGTGACCCAGAATGCCACAAAAAGGCCCCTCACCCGAGCTACTGGGACCTGCGGCGTTTTCTGGCCTATGAGACTCTCCACTCAGACGGTCAACTGACGGAGACGGCCGTCGGCATCTACGGCTACAACCCCGGCACCAGCACCAGCCCCGCGCACTCGTCCGAGCCGTCTAAGGGCGCTGAGCGGCCGCGCGTCAGGCGAAAGCGTCAGATCTTCGGCCACGACGGACGTTTTAGCATCGCCGGGCACAGCTTCCTGCTCAAATACCCCTTCTCGGTGGCTGTCAAACTCTCCACTGGGTGCTCCGGCACCCTGGTGGGCGACCGTCACGTTCTCACCGCGGCTCATTGTGTTCACGATGGCAAAAACTATGTGAAAGGTGCCCAGAGGCTCCGAGTCGGATTTTTGAAACCCAAGCAGCGAGACGCGCAGTCGCCCGCCTTTTACCTCCCTTCCAACCTCACCAATATGGTGGAGGACGGCCCCGCACCTTACGCCCCGCCGACCACAGACAAGGTGAAGTTCCAGTGGATCAGGGCCAAGCGCACCCATGTGCCCAAAGGATGGATTAAAGGGAACGCCAACGACATCGGGATGGACTACGACTACGCTCTGCTTGAGCTCAAGAAGCCCCACAAGCGGCGCCACATGAAGCTGGGTGTCAGCCCTCCGGCTCAGAGGCTGCCGGGTCGACGGGTCCACTTCTCAGGGTTCGACAACGACCGCCCGGGTCAGCTGCTGTATCGCTTCTGCCGGGCGGGCGAGGAGACGTCCGACCTGCTGTACCAGCACTGCGACGCTCAGCCTGGTGCCAGCGGGTCGGGCGTCTACGCCCGGATGTGGGACGGGCGGCGCCGGCGCTGGGAGCGGAAGGTGATCGGCGTGTTCTCCGGGCACCAGTGGGTGGAGCACCAAGGGGCGTCTCAGGAATTTAACGTAGCGGTGAGAATCACGCCTCTCAAATATGCCCAGATCTGCTATTGGATCAAAGGAAACTTTGTGGACTGCAGAGAGGGATGAGAAGAAGGTGGAGAGTGTCACCACATCGAGGGCCGCCTCCTACTGTACGCCCTACTGAAATATTCGGGCCCCCCCCGACAACCAACTCTTCCCACACCACTACTTACGGCACTGACACAGCATGTTGCTCCCAATCACAGAAACCGCCTGAAGTCATGTGACCGCGGACCCGACAGGCAGACGGGTCCATCACCGCCGTTCTGTTGCGTGAGACGGGGCGAGCGTGACGGTCTGGTTTGCGCAGGCTTTTGCGTCTCCACTCGTACAAACCTGAAATGTTACTTAAATCGGTGTCAGCCGGGGCTATTAAATTTATCTACAACTATCTTGGTAATCGATTTGAGGGTTGTTTTTTTTTTTAAGAAAAAAAAAAAGTCAAAAGCCATTCTCTGACTCCAGCTACATAGATGTGAATATTTTTCTGTTTTGTGCACTACTTTATCATAGTTAACGGAATTAGTCAGCCGTCTTGGCTTGTGGACAAAACTAAACATGAAATGAAGCCATTCTGGGCTTCTTTCCGCACCCTATCCTGACATTTCATAAACCAAACAACGAATTGATCAATTGGGAAAATAAACCAAATGAAAATAATCATTAGCTGCAGCCCTAATGAGGTCAGGTGGCTTATTAATCTGCTTCCTGGATGATTTATCTGCAAAATAAAGTCATCCGGAAACCCCTCAAATCCTGAACTGATGCTAATTAAAAGACATTCTTGGATCAAGGCCCAAAGAGCTGGACTGGGAGTGCTGCTTCTTTCTGCATTATAGCATTTTTTTTATTGTGATAATACTAAAGATTGCACTGTTAAATCTCTCGGAAGAACTTTCTCTGCTAGAGAACCGTCTTTTTTGTGTGTGTGTGTGTGTGTGTGTGTATGAATGTACAAGTCAGCTACCAAAGGTGCCATTTGTCTCTGTCCAAACTGACATGTATTCTCTCCTCTCAGTGGACACGCTAGGTATCTACGAGCAGAATGTGTTTGTCAGCTAAATCAAAACTGCTTTGGCAAAGCTGCCGCAGACGTGACATGGAAGACTGCAGATGGAGGAAGGTGAAAGCCTCGCATCTGAGTGCCTTTTGTTGAGTGTTGTACTTGTGGTTTTGCGCCCTCTGGCGGGCTTGATGTAACATTGCAGGTGTCTGAAAAACGATGCGTTCATGCCGATGTAAACTAGGGCTCTATAAGCACTTTCCCTTTTTGTGTAATTGTGTTTCAGAAAGTGAAGACTCTGGCACATTTAATGAAATATATGCTTTGAAATAAATCACGTGTTTTTGTTTATTCCCCCCCCCGCCCCTTCCGCTCAGTCTGCCCATGCACGATATTTCAGGCACACAGACGCAACCCACACTGTTGGCCTTAGAACACCATGTTTATTTCAGATGTCAAAAAAAAAGGAAAAAAAAAAAAGCATTTTCAGAAATGCTGTGGGGGAAATGAATACTGCATAAAGCCAAACTATGAGGACCAGCTTCTCTTACTTCAGCTCTGACACTCCACAACAGGTTCAACCAGGATACGCCAACCGCATCCTGGAATATGGCACATGGAAAAAAACAAAAAAAAAAAAACACAAAACCCTGCCAATCAGTTTAACTACTCCCATAATAAATGGGACATAACATGCTTCAACTTAACCTTCATCCTGTCTGTGTTCTATGTGGAGGATCGAGCACAATAAAGGGCAGCGTGGCAAAGAGATGGAGTCGGAGATCTTCCCGCTTAGCTTCACTGAACCAGAGAACGTAGGCAGAATGTGCTTGAACAGGCGCTTAGCGTGCAAGAGAACCGACATGCTGTAAGACTTAAAAAGAAAACATTGAAATGTCTCCTTTTCATGTGGAAAGGGCACGTTCGATGTGGCAATACTATACCAGCTGAAACCGTTTGTGACGGCGTTGCAAAAAAAACAAAAACAATTCAAATCAATATTCCTGTTCACTGGGAACATTTACTACATTCAATTGGAAACCGACTACCTGCAAAAAGAATATAAGCACCATGGAGCCGAGTTAAGAGCCCGGTTTGCAGCTATAATGGCTACAATCACAGCTGCCTGAAACAATTTTTTTCAGGATTCAAAACATTAGATTTTATATAGTTAACTGGGAAGGGGGGGGGCGGGGGGCTGCATTACTCAAGTTGTGTTTATGTCTGGATATGAGACGTGTAAATCAGAACCCCGGACGCTACTCCTTAATACTGCCCACAATAATGCACCGACAGGCAGAGAAGAGGAGGCACAATGCAGAGAAACCCACGTCTGGGTGAGAGGATGCATGCCAGATGTGGCTAAACAAAAAAGGGCAAAAGCGTGCGAGGTGACCCGTCCGCCACGCCGCTCTGGGAACGACGACAAAACGTGAACTGTCGTCACCCTCAAATTTGGCATTCGTCAGCTGCGTAAATAACGTCAAACATCCTTTTGCTGTCAAATTCATATGAGAGCGTGTTGACAATAGAATTAACAAGGGGGTGAGGCGTCGGGTCACGGGACATACGAAAAGAAAACTTTATTAAATCACATTCCGTTATCTGGATCCAGTCCGCAAAAAGATGGACGTGGATATGATGCGTTCCTCCATACCATTTTTTAACGCATTCAAGATGCCATCAAAAAGTGACCGGATGACCTCAAAGAACAGAAAGTCATTTGCTATATCATAGCAATACAAGTTCAGCATGGCAAAAAAAGGTGATTTAGACAGTTGTGACTTAAAAAAAAAAAAATAAAAAATACAGCAGTAGGCCTTCCAACATTACAGTCTTTATGCATCCAAGATCGGGGCCAGTAGGGTTGAATGGCATCTGTCTACCTTCTGGAGTAAGTTTGAAATGACTGGTGCAGAAACTGTCCTCCAGATAGCCAGTGATAAAAAAAAACAAAAAAACAAAAAACAAAAAAAAAAACGAAGATAAGCAGATTCTGATTGTAAAACAAAATGACTCATGAAATGAGGAAGAATACAGCGCTCTCTGCAGGTACAGTGGACAGTTTTTTTCCTAATCTGAAGTGTGATTGAGGGGCATTTTTCTTCCACTTAGTGGTGAAAATCCAGGCCGGAGCTCTGCTTTAGGAAAAGGGTTCAACATTTTGGGATAGTTACTTTATGGCGGAGTTACACTCTTAGTACCACTCTCACATCCGTCTCTCAGGCTGCTAAAGTGCCTCTGAAGTTCAAGAATGTGCTAAATATTCTTTGTTCAGTTCACACAAACAATGTGTAAAATGAAGCAATCATTTCGTTACAGCTGGTTGCCTAGCAACTGCGCACACACTTTTGATACCACTGGACAGGGCCGGGAAAACCATTTCCGTTTCAGGTCTGTGCCGAGCTAAGATGACTGGCCGCTGACTCTGTGTGATGTGGAGTCGCACACGAGTGGGATTGGCCTCCTCACATGACTGTCCCCTCACAAAGCGAGTAAGTACTCCCAAAAGATGTCAAACTTTTCCTTTAAATGCTGAACTGATGTAACTACCTTCAATCCCGAAACGGCTGCATCGGATTCGTTGGCTTACAGTTCAGGCTTCAGGGTTGAAGTGGCACCAGGGTTCGGGGATCTTGATCAGAACTCTTTCACTGCTCCTAAACTCTGACCGTCAGATGCCAAGTCTGCTCTGTGATTGGCTGCATGCGCTCGTAATTTTGGTGGAACTCACCTCCTGGCATTCCCTGACTTTCCTGTCGCCTAGCAACAACATAACACAACATGCTAATGTCATCAGTGTGGTAATGCCCGGCGTAACTCGAAATAGTATACAAAATAAAAATATTCTTTTAAATAGGTATATATAAACATAGCATTAAAAATAGAACAGTATCAAAACACGATTATGAATTCATACTCTGTCCCTCTGAGCGTGGGCGCCGAGCAGTCCTCATGTTGCCCCTCCGCAGCCACAGTTTGTGAGGTCTTGTGCGTCGCCTTCACTGCGACTTGAGCCCCAAACTGTTGGAGGACAGAGGGTAGGAGTAGGCTTTCCCCAGCACAATGCGGTCTCGGAGCAGTTTAAAGAGGACATAGTAGTTGCAGAAGAGAATAAGGCCGAGGGACAGCGTGTGGTTCCAGCGCTCAGAGCGCAGCAGAGAGTATAACTGGTACAGAACCACGCTGGATTCGATCCAGATCAGCAGGTTCAGGATCCGCAATGGCTTGTGAAACAAGAACTGGAACACAGAAAAGAGCAAGAGATCGTCAGGGGACTAAAAGCAAGAGAGCCTATTTTGGGTGAAAGATGAAACATGCGTCTTTCCATGGGTGTTTTGTGGCTTTGTGTTCAGTCAGTGTGAAACAGACAGAGCTTCGTGGACACAGATGTGTTTGCAAGATCTCCATTATGTGTGTTTGTGTGCCTCCAGTAGTTTGTCAATCTTTTGTGTTCACCTCTGAAATTAGTTTTTCTATTCACTCTTAAGCAATATAGGCAATTAACAGACTCACAGAAAGTCTGATTATATATTCGTAAATATATAGTCAAATAATATATTTTAACCAACTTGCTGATGTTATACCCACTACATAAAACTGCAACTTTTTCACTTTACCAACATGTAGTTTTATGAGAGTTTTATCTCATTTAGGTACAGTATATTGCAACATTCCATTCAGTTTTGATTAACTGATTTCATCGTACTCACAGATACTCACATAAAATCTTGCATGTGAAACGTCAGAGGGCAAAGCAACGTTGTAAGGTCCGACCGCCTTATACAGACATCGGCTGTGTCGTACCAGCACCCCCTGAGGCCAAATGGTACTTTCTGACCACCTGCGAGAGCACGGAGGCCACAATCGCACAGGAAGCGTTAGTGGAGCGCATTTTTAACCTCGGCGCGTATGAATGTGGGCGCAAAGTGGGCCACTCACACATGCTGAGGTGCGTTGCTGTACGAGCCGTGCTCCAGTTTCTGCCAGCGGCCCAGGTGGGCTGCCGAGCGGTGGAGCAGGTCGCAGTAGCTGGGAGGCAGCAGCTGACTCATCAGCATCACAAAGGCGTTGATCCAAACCATGATGAGATGCTCACATGACCAGCGCATGTCATAGTACTGGGTGCTCTGCAGGGGGTGGGGGGTTGAGGGATGATGACAGGTCAACTCACTGCCAGCTCACACAAACTTTTCACACATTTTTTCCCCCCGCAAACTGGCTTCATATGTGCATATCCCGCCATGACTATTCAATGCTATGAAGAAATACTTGCAAGAACTGACTTTGGCCACTAGAGGTCAGCAAAAACAAACTGACTACACATGGACAGTATCGTCGATTTAAATTCCGTACTTGTCAGCATACAGTTGCCACAAGAATATTAGCAGAACTTTAAGTAAATGATGCCCCGCTGAGCTTTTATGTCCCCCAAAATTGAAACGGTTAACCACAAAAACACACTGAGCGACAGAAACCCACCTTTACGAAGCAGAGAGGCAAGAATGCTACATAATAAGCACTGAAGAGGGAGTTGAACAGCACTTCTTTGATTCGTCGGTTGAAGTCGCTCTTCAGCTCCTCCACCTCTGCTCGAATCAGCTCCGGCGTGTGAGTGTGTGTATGGGGCGGGCAGGTGTGTGTGGGCATGTGCGGGGGGCTGGAAAACTGCTCTCGGAGGTTCTCCCGCAACAGGACGAGGAAGTCACGTGGCCGAAAGAACGGGGTCTCTGTTAGGTCAGTCTGCTGGTGGTCGGCTGGGTAATCGCACTCAGCTGGTGCCGTTTGGCTCTTTCCCCCCTCCTGGTGGAAACAGCACAGTGGGACATACACACCAAATCTAGGACGGAGGGAGAGGAGTGTAAATACACACAGGGAATCAAACATTTCAGTTCCAGAAGATCAAAATGAGATGAATGCTGTCAAAGCACATATAACTTCCTTTCCAAATACAACAAATGCATGAATGACACATTTGCCAAAATAAGCACAGTGCTATTAGTGTCGCTGTGGCTGAGCCTATTAACTACCAGCTGCTTGCATCATAGTTTACAAAACCGCAATAACGTCTAGATGTGTGGTGGCCTCCACAAAAGAAGCAGCAACTAAAACGTATTCGCCAGTAAAATTTACGTGCAAGTTCCTCCACTGCGGGTGCACTGCCTTGGTCTGTGTATGAAAGTTTACCGCGCAAAGAATCAGTCAAATCCTTCTCAAAGAGAAAATTGACTTCATTTTCTCTTGGTTACTAAAATACACACAGAAGCATCCAGCTACCCTTTACTGATCAACTTTTGTTTCTCAAAACTGACAAATCCAAAGCTGTACACATACCAGACAACGAGCGCACTTCATTCACTTTGAAAGCACTTTTGTTCACCATATCATGTAAAGAAGATGCGTGTGCGCGCGCGCTAGGATGCCAATATGAATGAGTATTCTTGTTTGATTGTCCCTTAACAGTTTGTCCAACCTTTTAGTCAGAGATAGGTGGGCTGCTTTCAGCCATTTGGGTAGCTCGTTATAACTGGCCTGCGCGCACACACACTCCACACAGTGATTTGTCAGATGTGTGGAGGTAAAAGAGCAAGTACAGTTTGAACGTTTATCTCATGCTTTAGTTTTGATCAGGCTTTACATCACAACTTTGGCCACTTACTGAACAGCATCGCAAGTGCCTTTCAAGAGAGACTGAAGCACATAAATGGGGATCATTTATACAATCCACTGCCTCTCTTGACCGATGGCAGGAACTTTGCGCAAGGTTTGGCCTTTCATTGCTCCGCCTTCCGATGTGTTCAGATGGCCACTTTGTGTGAAAGTTTGCTTCAAGCATGTCCAGACAGGTTGGTAAAAAAAAAATAAAAAAAAAAAGGACTCACGGGTATCCCAGAAAGAGGAGGTTGAGTACAGAGTGGTTCTTGCAGAGGTTGACCAGCGTCCAGCAGAGCACCCAGCCGCACATGGTGAGCAGGCCGAGTCTTGCTGCGATCAGAACAACGTAACGGATCAGCGACCCCCCACCGCTCTGAGACACCTGGGTGAGACAGGCAACAGCATAACTCCATTATCAGGGAAACCACGGCACCGGCACTGCCAGCGTGGATTTGGTTGGTGATGGGCTGAATGTGCTAAAGAAAACAAAACAAAAGGGAGCTAACTCCTAGGTTAAAAAAAACATTACACTACATGACAAATATCCTGCTGTGTGAGTTGTGTGTATACCTCTGAGACTATCGTCCACACAAGCCTCCTGGCCAACATGACTGTGATGAAGATAGCCAGGTGGTAGTCCATTAGATGGAAGTTCTGTAGTAAACAAGCAGATTAATGCAAATGGAGATGAGAAAAAAAGGATCATTTTTCCATGAACTCTTCTTTAAATTCCAGCACAATATTAAGTGAAAAACAAATATACCTTTAAAAAATAAAATACAAAATCGTCCATTTGGACCTGACAATGTGTTTAGTTTGGTTAGGTCAAAATTTCAATTTGAAATATCTAGAAAAAATTGTCAAGAGAATGATGTTTGTTGTGTACTTGCTTTCATTTGAAGAAAGCAAGTACTTTTTCAATGCTTTCCCCACAAATCTGGATATTGTTATGTTTCTGAATGTGAAAGGTAGTTGTGTGCAATCTAAAGTAAACATAATTTTGATCGCAGCACAGATTATGTTTTACGATAAGTTATTAAAAGTAAAGTGGAAAGACAAATAAGCCACCCATGACTAAAATACACACAAAAAAAAAACCCAACAAGAATGAAAGCAGCAGGCAGAGTGTTTACCTCTCGCATCCTGAGCAGAACAAGTGTCAACTGTGGTGATGTTGCAATAATTGTTTGTGAAATGTAGCACGAGGGCATCGAAGTTTAAATTTTGTCAGGGGCGCTATGTGGCCATTGTCACACGCGAGGCCAAGAGCCATATCAAACGAGAAAATGCTTTTCCTGCAGGAAATGCACATGGACGCGGAGAACTGAGGGGAACTGATGAATGCTGAAAATATCTGGCTTAATGCTAAAATGTATCCTTAATAACTGATGATGTCCCACAGCAGTAACATCAGCACAAACACACATGCATGACATCATACTGTTGAGGAAATACGCCGTTACCAACAGGGGTTCTGCTGTTTTGAATTGAATGTGGTAGTTGTTTTTTTTTTTAAACTTTAGACTAACTTTTCATCCTCAAGGTCTTTTCTGTAGGCTGAGCAAATTTCATGTACATCTGATTAATTCGACAGGGAGGAGCTGGCTCAAACGTGAGCCGTGGGACGCCAAAAACAGATTCAATTCAAAATATCCACCTTCCTACTGGGCTATAGGAGGCTTTATTGTTCATCTGGACATTAAACACGTAGCCAAAATGTATTGATGGGGTTGTTTCTTTGAAATTTTCTATGGGGCACTGTGAAGCCATTCTGCAACACCTATTCACAATATTAAATTTGATGTGTGCACAAATTTTTATGCACCACTGAACATGTTTAGGCCCTCAACAATATATACACAATATAGTGAAGACTTTGAAATGGTATCAAATGAAGGGCAGCGCTTCATTGTTTCAGGCTACTAAATCTCATTCTAATCCAACGATATCCAAGCTAGTATAAATGTCATTCCAATCAGTTCATCCTTGAGTCACAGTCAATATTTGTCCGAAATTTGAAGAATGTCCCTTCAGACATTACTCACAATGTCAAATTCACAAGAACCATGTGGACAGATAACCTGAAAACATGAACATGGCTGTTGCCGACACAAAGAAATAAAAACACTGAGTTACCAGTGCTCACACTACTTTGAATAATCTCAGTTTTAATACTGAAAGGAATAAATACACTAACATTTTTCGAAAACAGCAACAAGAAAAAACCTTATCCTTATTAGCCCTGATACTCGATATCAAGTACTCAAATTAAGCATTTGGCTTTTTACTTTTAAAATTCAGAGGGATAACGTCAGAAATTCTTCACACAAGAGCTAATGGTGTGTATCAGGTGTGTGTGGGTCCTTACAAGTGAGGTAGAGGCAGCAGGGTGGCTGTATGGGTACCACCAAACTGTCCTGTAGATGTTTATGTACTGGACAAACAAGGCCACCAGCAAATACAGAAAGAGCAGGAACTCAAACAGCAGGCTGCTGTCCAATGGGAGCTCGGGGATCCTCGAGTGACGGACCGGCTCCGGCGTGATGAGGGCCGAGAGAGGTGGTGCAGACAGACCCACCGAGTTACTGCTCCTGAAAACACGACACACAAATGAATGCAAACACACATGCGCAAACAAGCCAACACTGTGGCCTCCTCAACAGGTCCACAGTGCAGGGTCGTGCAATCCAATACAATAAATTCTGAGTTAGAATGCCTCAGATTTAATAGCAACTGACAGAAAGGTGATTATTCTACTTCATGTTTATTGTTGAGGTCACTGTGGGTGGTGCTGGCGTACTGGGGTGCCTTATTTTGAAAGGGTTTCTAATATTCTGAAATAAATGTAAGGATCTGAGATTCTTCAGATTGAGAGAGGAGTTAAGATGTTCTGCAAAATGACAAATATCAGTGATATTTTCAGAAATGCAATCCAGGATCATGTGTGTTTGCATGTTTGGGTGTGTGTGTGTGTGTGTGTGCGCGCGCGCGAATGCATACCTGTTTCTGAGGCCAGTACCATTGCCGAGGTTGCCTCCAACCAGAGTCTGCAGGGATGGCAGAGCAGAGCGGCTTAACTGCTGTCTGCTGGGACCCCTGCGACCCCCTGGCATGGTCGCCAGTTACCGTGGCAACCACGGACGCCGCCTACCAACCAAAGGCCACTGGGACGACTCCCCTTATCCTCAGCAACCCACCATACACATCGAGGCCACTACAAACCAAACAAAAACAGGAGTTGGGACAAGAATTTAAAAAAAAAAAAAAAAAAAAAAAAGGGCATAAAAGAAAACCTGCATATCAGTCCAACCCTAATCAGTAAACACTAAAGTCACAGTAAAGTCACACCGCACTGCTGCCCTAGATTTTCCACTGACCCGGTTCTCAGATCACTTTAGATTTTCACGTTTTTAAAAAAAATTGATATATTGATTCATTTCCTCAGTTGTTCTTTAAGATGGTCAATGAGTCAGCGCCATAACAAACGGCTCTGTTCTTCAGGAGTAGATGAAAAATGGATGTATTTCCGTGAAAAAAAAAAAAGGAAGATGTCAATATTGACTTATTTGAAGCCAAACCAATATGTACGGCTTTGAGCATTCACATTCAATGGAACACACACACCGTTATGAGAGTGACCGTAACAGCTGAACATTTCAACCCTTACAAACTGGCTAGGGTTTCAGGAAAAGGAAATTACTGTAAGTGGCCCATATCCTGCCATATTTCATAGAGTGATCCATTTGGTTTGTAGATTGCTGATTAGGTCAACAACTCCAAGAAAATGAGTCATTAGCTGTGTCAAATAACTTTCATTTCATTAAAAGGAATTGGTAATGTTAATGGAGTTTCAAGTGAGGTGGCCTACCTCCTCAATGAACACTGCAAGAAACCCTGAAACCTCTCTTTTGCGTTAAAACTCATGTGTAAAAGGGCTGCATTTGAACAGGGCATAGTACTTTTATCCTATGTTCAATATTGCCTTGTTCACCCACCCACCCACACACTCATACACGAGCAGAGGCTGGCACACAGGGTGCCGACCTGCTCATCAGGAGGAATTAGTGGCTCGGAGTCCTGCTCAAGGAAACATCGACATGGTTTCTGGAAAAGCCAAACAAATCAGCAACTTTCTGGTTACTGGGAGACCAAGCCTCCGCCATGCCGCCCAACAGCAGCAAGGCCGTGTTTAAAGCAATTATTTCACAGAAAGATAATCAATCTGCAAATACTTACTAGATTAAGCGTTAGCAATTGCTTGGAAAAAGAATAGGAACTGGGATTACTTCCCCAGCCCACAGTTGTATGCCTCCACGAAACCAGCCAAGTTGCCGTTTATATCCCCGTTTGTTCAAAATGTCCCGTACGCGATGACGTCGTCGAGTAAACCGACCTTGGCTAATCAAGTCATCGCCGATGACGAGATTCTCAGGTCTCAGGTTGACCTTTACCTTTTTTAGATATGAAAAAAGTCATTTGCCATTTCACATCATTTGATCCTTAGACATTTGTGCGCATGCTTGTCACAATATGGCGTATGACAATGAGCCTTATGGACAAAAAATGTGTCCTCTGACTTTGACCTTTGACCCGTTCACTCTCAAAACCTAAAAAAAATCAGCTCATGCTTGAGCCTGAGTTGACATTTGTGCAAAAAAAAAACAATTTTTTTTTTGAAGACGCTCCCTCCGGGCATTCGCGAGATATCGCGTTCACAGGAATGGGACAGTTGCACATTCACACGGATGGACAGAGCAGCGCGTCAAGCCTCCCGCCGCTGCTGCAAATTGTACAGAGGTGTGAACGTGAGTATGAATAGTCCCCCGCGGTGCACTCGACCTCACACCCAATGTCAGCCACGACCAGCTCCGGTCCCTGCAAACATCTAGTGAACAAACAGCGAGCTGATGAATCCATTTAAAAATAGATATGAACCAGTACGTTCAGTACTGAAATTAAGCTGTCTGCGAAAAAAAAAAAAAAAGTTACGTCAAGGTCAGACTGCAACGCTGTCACTCAAAGCATGTTTGTAATGCCGCCGCACACACATGCATGCATGCATACATACGCATGCTGGACATGAAATGACTTGGAATGGGACTGAAACTCGATTCGGACCCCAGCGCAGCCTCACAGAGCCGTTAACGAGGCTCCACATCTGTCCGCTTGTTTTCAGTAGTTTTTTTTTTCTTCTCTCTTTTCTCCACCAACGCTGTCATAGCATCTGGACTGACGCTGATAAAGATGCGACAGGACGATTTGTCACGTGGCGATTCTTCAGAATCAAATCGTCCCTTGATGCACAGCAACTCCCCTCAACTCTCAAAACAGTTGTCGGCAAACGATATCCAAACTAGTACAAACGTGACGCCGCTAAATGATGTACACTCCGTTGTCATCGTTGCCCGGTCCTGGTCCCGCTTCTTCTCCTTGCACCCACACACCTGATCCGAATGAATGGGCTGATTAGCAGGCCTCCGCTGGGCTTGACGATGAGCTGATCATTCGGATCAGGCGCGCAGGCGCAGGGGAGGCGTCCGAAAAGGTCCAGGGCGGGAACGACCGATGAGCTCCTAAAGCGAAACACACAGGTGCCACAGTTACGCAACATCCTCCATCTTCGCTTCCATGTGCTGGGCGGCCGTAGTTTCAATTTCAAAACAACACCAGAGTGGAGCCCTCAACGCAGCAAAAGGCGGCCGCGTGTGCACCCAACAAGACAAGGGGGACGAGTTTAAAGTTGAACTTGAGACAAACAGGAAAAGGGAAAAAAAAAAAAAAAAAAAAAAAACCGGAACCAAGAGCTCGGTCTTAAATGACCGGGGACACTGCAGGATGTCATTTTGAAATTCGGTGGAAGTGCAACGTCGTTTCCACTTTTGGCCTCAACGAGCCGCCAATAAAAGGGAAAGAAAGAACAAAAAAACAAAACAAAAAAAAAATCCCCGAACCTGTGCGGAACTCATGCGTTTGTCCAGCAGCTGTGCTCGGGTACTCGGGAGCGTTTCACCCGGGAGGAGCACGTTGTTGGGGAGATGTTTACCGACTCGTTTTCTTGATTGGAGACCTGCTGTGACATGCGCCAAACCTGCCCCGGCTGTCTGAACCATGACACCGGGCACCTTTTAAAACCGCGGAAAAAAAAACAAAACTTCCAGCACAACTCCAACCATGGCTGCATTTCATAGTTTTTTTTTTTTTTAAGTAGAGAGTTATCGCAATATGGCAGTTGGCTGAGTCGGACTGTTTTTTTGCCCCCCACCCCCCCCAATAAAAAAAAAAAAGCTGCGGAAAGTCATCTTTACTCACACAACAAACGGGGGGGTGAGGCGAGCGAGGATGCATCAGTCAGTTGTGAGTCTTCCAGCACGACGAGTCCGGACGGAGCCGAGCATTTCTGCGCCTCCCAGCTTCAAAAATCAGCCGACCGCGCTTCGGCGGAGATGAGCCGCGGCGGCGCCGGCGATGCTGGCGGGTCGCGGCCGCCGCGTCCGAGAGCACCGAGACGGCTTTTAAAGTTAGCTCGGGGGCAGCGGGGGAGCAACAGTGTAAATGCGTTGCACAGAGACCGACGTGGCAAGCCCGAACCGCCTCTCTGTCTGACGTCATCAGCGTGCGACTGAAACAACCGGGGGCGGGGGCGCGGCGGAGAGGGGGGTGGGGGGTGCTACGGCTGTCACTGACTTTAGACATTTATGTAGATTAATGTCAAGTTTCACACATGTCCGTCAAGACATTTTTTTTAGATAAATTTAAAAAAAAAAAGTTTTACGTCGGATGATAATTCGCCTGCTTTCTCCAATAAAAGTTGAATTCTCACTCCACTTCTTTCCCTCACAATTTTTTTTTTAATGTTGCCCGAGGCTGGTTTCCTCACGGAGGTGGAGTTGGAAGGCTGATGAGAACGGGGAGAAGCTTAGATCCAAAAATCCTGACTTTCGTTTGGAAGCGTGGGCCATGCGGCTATGGGAGAAGTTTGCCCTAAATTATTTCTGATAGGAGGGCAATAGGAAGTCAAGCAATAAGGACTTAATAATGACTATAAACAGCGAGGACTCGTCCTGCTGCTGCTAGAGACGGTGAAGAAGATCATTACTGCGCTCACCAGAATTCACCCGGCTGTGAATATGACAAGTGAAACAGCGGGGAGGGTCCCCTTGCAGATGAAGGGGTCAAGTGTGGGATGTTTACCCAGAACAGGTGGGTTTTCATCAGTCATGAAACTGCAGGTGTGTTGAGGTTGAATTACTTTCTTTAACTTTTTTTAATCTTTTGAGAGAAAAAAAAACCCCTTCATTTTTACAGTTCGGGCCATATCTCACACGCTTCCACAGATGGGATGGTATTTATGACATATGCTACAGTCACTAGGGGGCAATAGAGTTTAATGTTCAGATTCAATTGTTTCTTCTTCTGGTTGGATTCTGAAACAAATCAGTGATAGAAATGCTTCGAGGCAAACATTCTCCAGTGTAACAGGTAAGTGCAAGTAATTTCAATAATTCATAAGTCATTTCCATAATTTAAGTCATGGTTCCATAGGGCCCCCTCTGTTGGTAAATGCCCACCTCTCCCACATATTCATGAAGTTACCCTCCAGACATGTTTTACAACATACTGAACATGAATCAATAATGTTTTTTCCACAATTGTTGAATTGTCTCACACCACTTTTTAACAATTGCACTTAGAATTGAATTGAAATTTACCATTTATTGTATGTAAATGTAACAATAAAGTAATTTTGCAACTAATTTATGACCAAATTTTTTTTACCTATAGAACAATCACTCAATTTCATCTTCACTCATTCTGTCCTACAAAATTACATTTGGGAAGCTCTTTAAAATTGGAAAAAATGCAGGATCCCGTAGTATTGCCTTTAAAAAGTTTATTATGAATAACTTTACCAAATACAAACTGATTGTACTGTGCAATGTAAAAAAAAAGTCTTTACAACAATATAGGTAAAGGAAAAATGTGAGTATGAAAATTTCCATGATGGCCTGTTTTTACATTTATAATGGATGCACAAAAAACAACCCCCAAAAAAGTAATTTTCCTGCACTGTACAAATGGAAATAAAATATTGTAACATTACTGACAATCTTTAACATCACATAAAACAATGTCAGCTTTATATAAAATCAGTTATTTACACTGCATTTCCTGTCACATGAGCACTGTGTGTAACAATTCAGTTGCAATGATAAAGAGATTCTCCTTCATAAGATAAAGCTACTCAAGAAATTCAGATTTTCAAATAACTTATTTACAAATTAAAAAAAAAAAACAGCATTCACAAGCATGTATCTATATTAATGTGGGCTAAGATTAATGTAACAACCGCAGTGTGTTGGTTTCAGGCATGGAGATAGTGGGCCTGAGAGAGTCTGTGACCTCTACTTTACATTGATACTATTATGGTTTTCTCAAATATAAAAACAAATTGTTACGAAAAATAAAATATAGCCACGTAAAAGAATACCAGCAGGCTCTTACGTTTTCCCTGGGATATTTGAATTTCATGGATCAAACAACAAAGGGTGATATTAACCCCACCACCCCAAAAAAAGAAGTTAATCGGTCACAGAAAATTTGTTCGGGTTCATTTAATCAAGTTCTAAAAAACCCAACAAATCTTTTATTAACTACTAAAAAGTTCCATGCTGACCTCAGACATTTGACACCTGTACACTTTTAGAATTAAGGCTCAGTCTAACTTTATGAATCTTTCAATCACACATTTCATGGATCCTCCTGGATTGTTTAACACAAGCTTTAAAAAATTAAAAACATCAAAAAAAAAGAAAAAAAGCAAAAAAAAGGGGGGGGGGGTTTGGCTGTCAAAAGACAAGATTTAAAGGTTTACCAGCAGCCAGTCAAGAGGGAAGCTAAAAAACTCCCAGTTCTAGTGAGGTGAGTTGTGCATGTTCTCACAAACAGAGGTCACAGGGCGTTTCACAGCTGGGGAGGTTCAGATGACGATGCTGGTGCCACTGCGAGAACTCTTCTCCTGAGAGAGACACACTAGCTTTAGACTCATCTCACTGGGAATAAGCACAATTCTAAAGCTTTCAATAACAATTGTGTGAGTTTGTGTGTGTGTGTGTGTTTTGATGCAAGTGCGTTATGAGGTGTAGCTGCAGTGTGTCAGCTACAGCAGTGAGTGTCTTACAGAGTAGCGTTCATTCCTCCTTACTCCTGGTTTGTGTCCAGGCTCGTACTCAGTGTAGCTGGGAGGCTTCTCCACCCAGCCCCCGTCTCCGCCTCCTCTCCTCCCGCCTCCCCTCCGACTGTTGACCTCGTCGTCAGAGCTCCAGGACCCGCCCCTTGACCGCCGCGATGCTGGGGGGGAGTAGTTTCCTCTGGACCTGTTGTCAAACAGGTCATCCCTGGAACGGGATCGAGGGCGGTCGAAGCCGCCTCGCGACGCGCTGCGCCCCCGCGGGTCCAGAGACTCCTCGCTGTAGCTCCTGGGGACACCTCTGGACCGGGGAGGCGAGGGGTAACGCCTGCCGGCCGCTCCCCGCTCGTCGCGGCGGCCGAATCCGCTGCGGCTGCTCTCGCTGGAGCTCGGGGGGCGAGTCCTGGGTGCGGGCGGCGGCATTCTGCCTGGTTGTGGCTCTCGTATCGGGGGGAGCGTGATGACGCGACGCTCCGTCGGGCCATCGTTGAGGGCAGAGATCATGCTGGGCGGGCCGGGGGAAAACGGGACAGTGACCGGCATGTGCTGGGGAGGGGCTGGGATCTGATGCATGTGGGGGGGCGGAGCAGGCTGGGACTGACGGGAGGGAGACAACAGGACAGACAGCAGTAAATACAAATGTGAAAGACAACTGGTCTGTTTCAGGGAAAGAGACACGATGCAGCGGCGCTGAAATACGACCGTAAACTGGAAATGCAGCAACAGAGGGTGACATAGACAGGCGGGAATGGCAGCTCCCAGGGCAGCTACATACCTGAAGCAGAGGACTGGCCATCTCCATCCCCCTCACCTGGCTCTCCAGGTAGTCTAGCATCTGGTTGGTGTTGGCAGGGGTGTGGTTGCCATGGACACTGGGAGGAGGCATGCTGTAAGCTGAGGAGTGAGGAGGCGGGAGGGGCATGGGCTTCATGTGGATGCTCTTCCCTGACGCAGATCCTGGGCGGACAGAAACACTCACCAAATAAAACTGTGATTTCTGGAACACGTCTGAAGGGGCGTTTTGCCAATAGTATGGTAACTAAATGACATGCATACCCGAGTAAAGCAGCGGATTCATCTGGGAAGATGAAACGTGGCTCATGGGTCCATATACTGGCTGTCCTCCCATCCAGGGAGCCATTGCCCGCTGAGCATCCTTCATCATACGATGCTGCATTACCGCTGAGAGACGGAGACAGCAAAATTATTCGATGCTTATCAATGCTTTATCTGCACAGACATGTTCTAAATCTCATTCACGCACAGCAAATGTTTAGATCAAACCAAAAAAATTGCCGTCTTCTCGGTTTCATTAAAGAACAGCATGACACCAACTTTGCAGACTCGTGTTTGAGAGAATGTTTATGTCATCGCTTTTTTTTTAAATGCAAATTTAAGCCCTTTTCCTCTGAAAATGTGTTTCGCATATTATCAGTTCAATGATATTTGAGCCTCATTGTGCAAAACAATGTTAGTTAATCGACTGACACTAAAAGGGATTGTTTTCACTTCCATCTGCTGCATTGGAGAATTTCCATGCGCTGAACTTAACACATTACGCAACTATTTTACCTTAAAATAATAACACCTTGAAACACATTCAGATGGTTGTCTTGTAACTCTCTCGGGATGCACGTTCTTACGGTTTGTAATTTTTGGTTGATCAAATTCGATCCCACATGAGCGCGTGACCACGACGGTCACCTTCGCCTTGACCCGATCAGAGCTTAACCGCAGGGGTTCTTGGCGGTTTCGCAAAGCACTGCAGCTGCCTTATCTGTCTCAGCTCATCCATGAAAAAAACCCACATCAACCGTCGACCTCGCCTGGGCGTCATCAACAACTCTGGGTTTACTTTGTCATGTGGCAAACAATGCTCCTTTCCCCATGTCAGTGTCTCTTGGCAAAGTCTGTTCTCCTTCAGATAGCTTGTCTGAGTTCACAAAACACATTTTGGAGTTTCAGAGGCACACAGCGTTCCAATCAAATCCAATACAAGAAGTAAATGGCGACCACTTCTTCACACATGACAAATCCACAGACCAAAAAGAAAAAAACAACAACCATGTCGCTGTTTGCTGACTAGCCTGGAGCCCACGTTCAGCTTTGCATGCACGCACACACACACACACACACACCGCCTGAGGGCTGAGATCAGCGACAGCAGCACGCGCAGGCGAACGCGGCTCCAGGCTAGTAGGATGGCAGCGACATTTCACGTTCGAAGATACGGTCCCCCACTTACTCCGAGTGCAGCGGATTTGACTGCGACGTTTGTTTAAGCCTTAAAAATCCAAAAGCGTTTTGTGGACTCGAACACTTTCACCCCCCCCCCCCCTTCTGTCAGCTCAGCGGTGATTACAATAATGAGCGGGTTTTCATTTTTCGGGTGAACTGTCCCTTAAATGGTTTTCAGAGGCCAATCGTCACACACCCCTCCCCCCCGGTGCTTGACGCTTTGGAAACGCCAACGTGGGCGCCAAGATTTCTACCTTTTTCAGGGCAGCAGCACTGCTGCGGGCAGCAGGGGCAGCGGACGTAGCAGCAGCACCTCTGAGGACAGCACTGGCAGCAGCAGACGCAGAGCAGGATGATGAGGAGCAGGGCTCCCAGGATGATCAGCAACACTGTCAACCAGTCTGAGCGAGGAGAGGAAGAGTCATTGAGGTGTGCGCAAACCAAGAAGCATGCCTTTTTTTTCCTTTTTTTTCAAACTGATCCTCTGTTGTGGTTTTTCAGTGCAAACGTTCTGGTTGCAACCGGCACAACACAACACGGCACAGGTTGTGGTTCCATTACAGCGGCGCCACCCACTTGAAGGTGTGTCTTTTAACGAACGACACGCGACAAGCAGCGGAAGGATCGAGTGTTGTGACTGGTTATCACACAAGCGGCTCTATATTCCTATAAAGTCCTAACAATTAAAGTCCCACACTTTTTTTTTTTTTTTTTGTTTTTTTAAATTGTAAATGCTCATATTATGAAGCCTGAAAAAAAATTAGGGAACGTCATCAGCAGCAACTTAACGCGACTCAAATGCAACTGAAAGCAAAAGTAAAAACATTTTAAATGATCGTGCATTTAGCATATTTGGGGTATTTTGTATTGGGGAGGTTTCTTACGGTAGACGATGAGTTTGACTTCCTTGTCAGAGTCTCCGGAGGTATCTCCAGCTGCATCGACGGAACAGAAGTACACACCGTTGTCCCACCACATCACCTCGGTGATCACCAGGTCTGCCTCTATAAAAACACACACACACACCACACAAATAAGCCCGCTTAAATAAAGCCGAGGGGTTCGTGCTGGTACTTTTAAGCATTTATACATAAACTAAATTCCGCTGAATTCCTCTTAGTCTGCATGCATCTGCCTATACGGCCCCAAATCAATATGAATATAATTTATTTGTTGAAATACTGACCCCAGAATCATAATGGGACTAAAGACATTCTGATCATGTTTCGACTGTGACTTGCCTTTTTCACAGATATATCAGCTCTCACACTGATGTGTCTACAAAGCGCTAAGAGAACAAACCTTTTTTTTCTCCTCCAATTTTCACTAATTCAATATTTAGCATGAAGTGCCAAAACCCAAGATTTTTTTTTCTTAGATTGTTTAATTTAGCCTGTCACCATTCATCAAAATCTTTTTATTCTATTTCACAGTAAAAGAGATAAAGAAAACCCCAGAATATTAATTTAGAAGTTAGTTATGACCAGTGATTTTTTTCCCTCTTCTTCATATTTTGGCCTTAAAAACAGCCACGTTAAAAACCAAATGAGTTACATCTGATCTAAAATTTCATTAGACTTATCATTTCACATTTATTATGAGGAATGAATACCTAAAATTATAGGTGAAGCAAATGTGTAATGAGGACGGGGGTTAAGTTTTTCCCTTAAGAGAATGACTTTCTCTTGCAATTGTGCCATAACTTTGTTAAGTGACTGTGCTGGCTTGGTTTCCATCAACCCACTGTTCTGGATGGTGATCCTGCGCTCGCGGTACTCCGGGCCCAGTATCGGCTCGCTGCTCCCCCGCTTTTGGATCACAGTGCGCACCGTACGCTGGCGATCCGGGCAGTCATTGGCTGGATCCTGGCCTAGCTGGAGAGCAGACTGGTACGCTGCGAAGAAAACAAAGACGGAGGTGAATGCCGACCACTATCCACACGGAACGCGCCTGGGGGAGGTGTTTTTCCCCCCCGTAAATGTCAATAATGCAAAAAAAAAAGCGCAAAGACCTTCATTATCCATGACAAACGCGCTTCGATTTCTGTTTCATCCAATAGCTGATTCGCAATTCGGGGACTCAAGACTTTTATTATGAACACAAGCAACACAAGCATAATGAATTAAATAAAAAATAATAATAATTCATGACCACAAGTCACATGTGCAGGCAAAATCTATGATAAAAATTTTCTATGTGGCAGAAGTCATTGGTCAGAGGTTAGAGGTCATGTTCGACGGACACGTTCGCCTTTTTTGTAAAAGCTCGATGCCGACGACACGGACTCCGGGAGGCTTTATGACGCGAGCGGCCCTTCCGAGCGGCACTTTGCACTTTTGGTCGTGTGCTGCTTCTCACGTGTGGAGTAGTATTCCAGCACCGGGTCCTTGCAGAAGGACTTGAACCTCCAGGTGACCAGGACATCTTGGATGTTCGCAGAGGTGGAGTAGTCGCAGCGCAGGATCACCGAGGCGAAGAGCATGGTGCTGCGCTCCTGCTGAGGGACGATCACCTGGATGCACACCGACACTGCGGAGAGACGGCGGACAGACGGTCGACGTGAGAGGGCTGATGGATTCGAGCATGAGGGATCCAGCGATTTGATTGGCCCGGGGGTGGAGGGGATCGACGTTCTTCGGTGGCGGGCGAGGGGAACGGAGAGAGGAAGCTGGTGGCAAGAATGTGGACGGCATGAGCGAGCGTTTCACTCAGCCTGGGAGCTCGGGTCAAAGTGGCGGAACCGGAAAAACAGGTGACACAGACAAAGGCAGGAAATGGCTTACTGTGAAACTACCTGACATTCAACAGGTGGGATGAAACCCGCCGCCCGGGGCCACAGACGAGCTGTGAAACAAGCTGGGAAGACTTTAAAAATCACCAATAACATTACCGATAACACCTCTGAATATAGACCCTGCAAACAAGACAAGAAAAGCCTACTCATAACAGTCCACTAGCTTTAAGAAATCATGCTTAACGTGTGTAAAATAAATAAATAAATAAAGCCGGCTTTATAAAGATCTCACCGAATTGCCTCACGTGTTTGTGGGTCATTTGTTTGTCATTTATTAGTGGGACAAACAAATGAAACCAGATCTCCATCAGGGCTCGTGGGCGTCAAATAAACAAACAAACACCGTCATGTGACCGAAACCTTCACGTGTGCTCACTGAAAAGTTGCCATTTCATAAAACAGTTACGTATTCTTTTTCTTTTTTGTTTTGTTT
>CAAKHG010030301.1:3204-13843 GCA_901007715.1 Dactylopterus volitans
GAACCCCTGAAGGGAAACACGCAGATGATTTTCCTCTCTCTCTCTCTCTCTCTCTCTCTCTCTCTCTCTCTCTCTCTCTCTCTGTCTCTGTCACTATTTCTCTTTCTGAACTCAGGACTCGGGTCAATAAAACCATGTGAAATGAATATTTCACCATTGATGATCATTATCAAAAGCGAACTAAGCATAAACAGTTAGGGCTGGCAGTGTTAAAGCATTAATGATGTCTGTGTGGAGTAGGAGGAGGACGTCCTTGTTGGCGCATTCATCACAAGCAACTGAACAGCAGTTGTTTAGGGACGCAGGTGAGCTGCCACACACACACATGAACAGGTAGACAGTGTGTCCTGTTGTAACTCTACATAAATTAGTCATTTCATTCTTTGCAGTCTTTTAGCAAATGCGTTGGTTAAACTGTCACAGGTGGATTCGCTCAGTCAAGCATGTTCAAGTGTGGCTTGACAGCACTGGTTAGCATCATCATGGTAGCATTGGGGTTGTGCTAACTCCAGCCTGGGTGCTTTGGGCGGAGATGATATGCTGTGCTCCAACTGAATTTGGAAGTCAACATTCCTAAAGTGCCCAGTCCTAAATTTCAACTCTGCACGCGGCTGCTCTGCACTTCAACGGTAAATGAAAGCTCTAGAAACTGTTTTATCTGTGTCACAGTCACAGTCTCACACACACTCCATCTACTATATGTGTACAGCGCAATGATTTGTAACTGGAATTGCTAACAATGGCTAAGTTGGCTAAAACTGTTGAGCCAGTGGCTGCATAGCTCATGTTCCAACTTGCTGTACAGGAGCACAGTCAACTCTGTTGTGACGTTATTTTCAGCTCCAACTCCTGACTTCTGATGTCAATGAAACACGTGTAACTTAAGGTTTGAAGAGCTGGGATGATTAGAAAATTCCTTACCACTGAAATCTACATTTCATTTCATCTGCTCCATGTCCAAGAAATTACAGACGCATGGAGTCAAGAGCTATCATAAAGTACGATTAATCTACGTAAAATTCTTAGTTGTTATTTTCAATCGTTCACCAATCAACATTGATGTGTTATTTGTCAACCCAAATAAAAACATTAGACCACTATAAAACTGGCAAATGTGGTGCATCTTTTACATCCTTTTCAGAAGCAGTATTGTTTTCAGCATAGTGTGAGGAGAACACATATGGGCAACTGACTGCCATTTTGGCAGTTCCAAATATTCCAAATATTTATATCATATTTATGATTCCTCTTAAATTTTTCTCGGGGAAAAAACCCCCAAAAAGAAACTATACTGAAAAAAACTATACCCCCTTTTTGTCGGTATTTCTTTCCACGTCCCTTCAGCAGGCGATATTACACCATGAATTAAACCAGACATGAATAACAGGCCCTTCTTTCTCTGCTGATCGAAGTGTGCATGTTAATAAGAGCAACAGCTGGGGGGAGCAATGTGGATGGAGAGCAGCACTAATTCACTTATGCTGCTCAAAATGATGCCAGCCAGCTGTGTCTAGCATTGTTTGTTGTCTGCTCCTCTCTTGCCATCCAGGGTGTTAAAGGTGTTCCTGTCGCGCACGGCCCAAAGGACGCCATACATGACCAGCTGGCGGGTGCTGAGGCTGCTGGTGGTGATTCTTCTGGTGGTGCTGTGGTTCCTGGTAGCCTGGACCTCGGCTGTTTGCCAGAACCCGGAGCTGAGTCAGGCTTTAATCACCGCAGGCTTCACTCCAGAGGGGCTGCAGTTCAGCATGTGTCTGCTAGACCGGTGGGACTACATGATGGCTGTTGGTGAGTGTCTGTATTAAGATGGATGCTAACGGGACTCAACAGGACAATGAGCCATCACATTTTGGTGCCGCTTACCAGGATGGTGGGTTTATGTTGAGTCCATGGCTGCACGGTCAAGGCTAAAAGGACCAGTCCACAATAGCGCACATCAAAGTCAGTTTACTTGACACGAGAAGTACCGCACATAACTTTAAAATAGCTTAATAAAATCCCCTGTGAAACCTGAAGGAGCTTACCAAAATCTGAAAAGATAACCTGATGATATAATCTCTACTTGTGCTCTGAAATTCTCCAAAAAACACGTGTGACAAGGCCCGGAGTATAAAACGTGTCTCCACGGCAGGGAGGATCTCACAAATGATGCTTCCCATTCAAGGGAGTAAGCACACTTACTTAAAAACTTAATTTAGTTGTATGTTGCACATATTAATGTAAATTCCTCAAAACTACAATTCTTTGTACTTTTTTTAATATTTCAGTGCCTCTGTGTTGGTGACAGCTGTGGCCGGAGGTATTCTGTTTTTAGGCTGTGCATTTCTGATAAATGTCCATGGGCACTCAAATATGAACTTAGTTGAATTTGTTGGAAAAAGGTCACTCTGAGCTGCTAAGACATGCTTCTGTCCATAATTTCAAGAATTCTGATTATTACATCATTTCACAAAATAATGAGTCTTCATTACACACTAGACTCTGGACGGACATGACTTACTTATTAAAAACACTGTGCCCTCCTATGCTTTATAGGAGCTGGTAGCACAGATAGCAAACAGATTGCCTAGAAATAAAAACCGTCATTAAGCTGCATCGTGAAATTTGAAGCAAGTTTGAGGCACCTATTGCATCTGTTGTTGTTTCAGTGTTCTGGGCCGGGAACTCCTCTGCTGTGACCAGCCTCTCGCTGGGGATGAATATGCAGCTGCTTCATAAAGCAAAGCATGAAATTCACCAATACATGTTGCCGGTCCATGCACAAAGCATCATTTATCTGCAGTTGTTCACACTGTATAAAGGAAAATGCTGGTTTAGCGGGTGGCTGCTAATTTCTGTGTTGTACTAAAAATTATTTTTGAAACATTTGAGTTGGTTTTGTGGATATGCGGAAAACTCCTAAACATTTTAAAATCATGACCATATTGCTGTCACATTGACTGAAGACTTGCGATGTAGCTCAGCATGACAAAGCGAGCACCTGCTTGTTCCAATCTCTAACTCGCACAATGCAAATTAAGACGAGGAAGTTGAGAGCCACCTTCAAAATAAAAGTCGTGTTGGCTGCAGCAAACAACTGAAGGTGAGCTCAACGAAGTGGGTAAAAAAATATCATATTTGTTCCACTTTCAAATTAACATTGAACAAATCACCAATGGGTGCAAACACTGGAATATTTATTTGATTAAGGCTGCTTAATCTGTTAATTTGGGTGAAGGTTAAGAGATGTGTAAAGTGTTGCGATTTGTTGTGACTAACTGGTAGAAAAAGTTTCGACTTGTACTTTGACTTTATTGCTCTCGTTGTTGTCATGACAATAACACTAAAATACTGTGGGAAAAAAAACCCATTATTTAAAGGTATGTCCATCATGTGTTCAGTTCTCGTTTAACGTGTCTATCAGGGGACTGACCTTCAATTATATAGCATTTTTAATAAGTCGCTTTCTTTCATTTTGCCAGGGAATAATCTGCTCACCGCGCAATTTTAGTCATTTGATTCCAGTGTTCAGGGGAGAACGAACCAGAGAGCTTTATTGATTCACATACCCTAATTAAAGACAGGAAATTAACTTCAGGGATTTTTTATATCCGATAGCTTTATGGTATTGTTGTCAAGACAACAGCGATGAAATTAACGCACAAGGTAAAACTATTCTACCAGTCATATCGGATTACAACACTACACAGCTTTCAATGTTCATCCAAGTTAGCTGATTAAGTAGCCTCTATCAAATGAATAGGCTGATGAATATATAAACTAATCCATAAATAAATCACAGTGTAATAATTCCACTATTTGCACTTATTGGCAATTTGTTTACAGTCATTTGGGGGAAAGTGGCAGAAATATAATGAGTCGTTTATTGACTTCGTCCAGCTCCTTCCATTATTTGCTGTAGCCAAGTTTCAAAAGGTAGGATTTTTATTCTAAAGGCCACTCTCAACTTCTTTTTTTCAGTTTTCATTGTACAAGTTTAGAGTTAAAAGCATTTGTGCAGCTTCATCTCACACACTTCAAAATACATTGGTATGAGTACAAGAAGAACGATGAAATTAGGAAACACACAAAACCAGCATTTTCCTCATACAGCATCGACAACTGCAGATTAATAATACTCGTTGCCCTCTTGCTAAAAGACATCCTGTTACTTTCGTGTCCTCCCCTTACTCTGTAATTTTGATAAACATCTGTTCAGAACTTACAGGTAAATGGATTCGGCAGAATTTTGATGATGGCGTCCATTGTTTGATTCACATTCCCCATGTCGGTTTTCACTGCAGCAGTTTAATAAAAAAAAATGCTGCGTGTTAAGTTAACAATGGGAAGCTCTAATAAACTAGATGGAGCACCCCTGTCTAACAGTGATTAGGGCTGCTGCTAGCATGAAAGCACACTTCCAGAGTTCCAAGTTCCTCATTTATTTACACAGCCAAGAACAGATGAAAGACCCCACTGCTGCAGGTGCAGTCTGGTTTGAGGCTCTTTTTGGTTGAACTTTCTAGCATCTTGAAGGATCCGTATTTGCTGATTAGCTCATCCACCACTAGACGCCACAGGAATCGCTGTGTGTGTGTGTGCGTGCGTGCGTGCGTGCGTGCGTGCGTGCGTGCGTGCGTGTGTGTGTGTGTGTGTGTTCTGGACTGCAGGCTGGTCTTTTGTTCTGCTTCAGATCATTAGCTCCTGTGACAATATCTCCCGCAGATCTCCCAGAGTAAAAAAGCTGCCATGTTTTCCAGTTTGAAAGCCACACTCTGAAAAGCCGCTTTCAACCTTTCAAGTTGTAGTGTGAATGTTATGTAACACGCCGCTATAACCGCATATATTTCCATTTAAGTATTTTTCAAACAGTCTTTAAGGTTTGATGCAGACAATCATCAGGAGTGAAGTTGCCCCTACGATACCTCAAGCCTCAGTTGGGCCTGTGTGTGTGCATGACAGTAGCGTCCAAATGACGGATGCTTGAAGAACGAGGAAGTGATGGGCACCTCACTGAAGCCAGTCTGACTAATCCTGTTTCGAAAGAGGGAATGGAAGGATCCCTGAGCGATGCTTGGTGTGTTTCTAAAAGCTGATAGACAGGCAGACGGAGAGGGAGAGACGGATGTGGAGGGGAGAAAGACGAGCGGAGCCTGTGAAGTATGAAGCTTGTGGGGATGTGGGCAACGATGCAAGGAGAGTTTTTCGCCGCCAACTGAAGAGGGGGGGATGTGATGGGAGGAAAGCTAAGGACACTCTGGAGATGGGACAGATGAACACAGCATCTTCAGAGGGAGTGTGTACGTTTGTGTGTGTGTTTGTGCGTGCGCACGCGCCTGTGCGCGCGCGCGCCTGTGCGTGTGCGCAAATGGAATAAAATAGCACAGAAATCCCCCTGTGTTTTTTTTTTTCCCCTCTATTTGTGTGTGTGTGTGTGTGTTCCAGACAAGACAGGAAATGAGGGAGCCTTGCTGTTAGCTCTGACAGCCAGTGAGAACACGGCGCTGTGTTGAAGCTACACAGAGCGACAGGAAGCACCCTCCACCCTTTGGAGGATTCTGACAACGCTCAAGCTGTTGCACATGTCATGCTCGCAGAAATTACACCAATTGCCTTTATGTGTTTTTGTCTGTTTAGTAGTGAGGCGGACAAGTAAACACATACCGGTCTAAATAAATCATCCTATTTTTGAGTAAACTGCAGAGCAAAGGGGAACAGATACAAAACAGTATTGATGTTAACAATAAACACTTCATTTGATCCACAATTAATCTGCATTAGCTGCAATTGTTATCCTTTCCCTCTTGCAAGCAGCTCTCAGCATTTCGATTCAGAAGCTCGGCACTATGTAATTAGTGATGATTTATAGACTCGAGACCGGTTCATGAATATTAATGGCCTGTAATCACTGCAAAGACTTGATGGACTCCTATGCTAACAGAGCTTTGGGCACAGTTGTTGATGCAATTTCTTGCAAAACATTAAGATCTTATAGACTCTATCAGGGGACTGACATTGTGATGCTCTTTTGGAACTTCAAAGTGCCATTTAAATAAGTATATTCCAAGAATAATGGATTTTTTTTTATTATTTGGAAACAATGTTTGTTTTTTTTTCATTGGCAGCAAGAGCACTATCATATCTTTGTATCAAATATGTGGTGTATTGTTTCAATGTATAATTTAAATGCAGAAACCCTAAAGGAATCCTCTTTATTGCTTTACAAAATCATTTTGCAACTGATTCCCAGTGACAATTTAGAGTTTGATGAGATGCACATATACTGCATATTTTGAAATATTCTGCTAACTATGAAGGCAGCCAGCTATTATATTACAACTGTATGTTCTTACTGTAAATCGCCATATATGACCTTGGTGGCATGACTATCTGGAAACCTTTTAAGTTCCTATTCAAGGGCAGGTAAAGTCTGACTGGTGACACATGGGCTAAATGTGCATGTGCCCTTTCCATGTACGTCATGAAATCGTTAAAAAAATCAAATTAATCACAAAACCCAAGACACAACAAACAGCCAGCTGCCATCACAGCGCAGACGATTGTGCAACAACACAAAATTACTGTCGACATTTTTGCATTACATGCAGAAATGAAAACGCGAGCTTGCATCACTTGAGTGGTCCTAGCGGTTCCCGGGAAACCGAAAAAGGGCCTTGAAGGTTCATGATTCTCGGTGCGGTATGAAAATACCTACTGAATGATTTTCCAAACAATTTATTCCCAAAGCAGCAGCTGCGCTTCCGACATGTTTATGCTTTTCTTTCTGTCTGAGACTGATTGTACTCTCATGTCTTTAAATACTGAACCTGGAATTCATTTACATTCTCTTACTTACTGTTCATTCTCAGGTAATTCTGAAATTTCTGAGTGCCCTGGACCACATGTAATTGATTAGGAGTTTTTTCCTTTGACGTAATGATAATGATGATCAAAACCCAGGTGACTTCTTCTAAATCATGTGCTCCTCTGATCCAGTCATACGTTTATAACTCATAAGGTCAAAGTTTTTTTTTTTCTTTTTTTCTTAAATTAATGAAACTTCACGGAGCAAAGTCTCAATTTCAGCAGCAGTGTCCCTTTGTGCTTCCCTTTGGTAGCATTTTCTTACCCTTTTCTTTTTCTCTTTGTTTCTTCTGCAGCTGTGACTGTTTTATTGGGGCATTTTTCTTTGCTATTGACAAAAGCAGAATTCACATTGTATATTCATGTGATAAAGAACAGATTTGGCTGTGTAGGCACGTTTCATGAATCCCTCATAGATTTTTCGTACTTTCTTCGTATTGCTTTGGGTAAGAACAAATAGAAGAGAGAATACAATTGAGCGTGAGGCCCAGTATATCTCTTTTTTTTTTTTACACATGGTGTGCTGTATTCTACTGCTGCTTGAGCTTGCCTGAGGGGCAAATAAAAACACAATTATAGATAATAAGATCATGAAGACAGTAAAATGATTAAAGGCAGTAGGGACTTTTTTTTTTTTTAAAGATGTAGCCATCTAACCATCTTTGTGACCTTTGTTTCTTTCGATACCCAGCTGAGTTCCTGTTCCTGCTGTGGGGCGTTTACCTGTGCTACGCCGTCCGCACTGTACCCTCGGCTTTCCACGAGCCACGTTACATGGCTGTGGCCATCTACAACGAGCTCCTCATATCGGCCATTTTCCACATCATCAGGTGGGTGGGGGATCCAGGACGAAGTGCATCACGTTGACATGTCTTGGATAGGAATGTGGGAATGGTGTGAAAGACAGCAAAGGTTTTGACTTTGCAGCCTGCTTGCAGCGCAGGCTGTTTTCATCGTGGTCATGGGAGAACTCGCCCGCGGGCGTTACAAGTGCTGAATGTGTCAGACGAAAGTTCACCCGCTTTCTTGATCAGGGAAATGAACGGCGTCAGCAGAGTGTCTGGGTGAGCCACTAGAAAGGAGGTGAATAAAAAATGTCTTTCCCAAGCAGAGATGCAACATAGATCTGCAGTGCCAGAGCCCAAAATAAACCCTCCGTGCCCTGTATCCGCCTGCCTGCCTGTCTGCCTGTCTGTCAGCCTGTCAGCCTGTCTGTCTGTCTGTCAGCCTGTCAGCCTCAGACAGAAGTGGAAATTAACTGCTCTGCTTACAGGGATGAAGCACATATAGATAGTCAGTGTATTTTAGTACTACTTGATACAACATACAGAACTTCCTTTTCTAAGTAAAATACACAAACTTCCATTACTTTTAAAATATGTTTTAATTTAGTTATGTGTTATCCTAACAGCACCTGTACATGTGAAAATGGGATGATGAATTATTGATTGATTTGCTGGGTTTCATTTTTACACGAGAGGGAGGAGCACATCATTATTTGGATATCAATGGACCAAATGACTGTAGAGAATTTTTCGCTCTCTGAGGAAGAAACCGGGAAAAGGAGAGGAGACATTTAACAAAATAAGACATCAGAGCCGTCACGTCAATTAAACATGAAGCGTGTCCGTCCCTTGTTTAGTTGCAGCCTACTGCTGTTTTTGATGATCTCCTTATCCTCAATTAATCTCCCTGATGTCTCTGATCGCTGCCAGATGGGTGCAACAGTGTCCATGACAACTCTGTTTGTTTTTGATTCCGCCGACAAAACAAAAACTGCGACACAAAGACCAGCCAGTCTCGGGTACCAAACGCACCTGTGCGAAGGACACGTGTGTGTCCTCGCTCCTGACTCCTACTGATGCATCCCTAGCAAGCAAAACATTCTTCAGAATTGATTTGTGGACAAGAGGAGAGCAGAGACAAGGAGGCACTTACCTTTGTCATGTAGCAAGGAACATGGCGCAAATGAGCTTAAATATTGTTCTCGGGCAACGTCATTTCCATAACAATTTTCCCAGATGATAGCTTTATCAGTGTTGTATCCACAGCTTGATTAATGCGGACTTAAAGCTACTAAAATCTACGTTGCGCATCAACCATGAATCCAATGATCATGTCTAATGTAAAACAAACCAACAGCTAATTATCACCTGACTGCTGCTCCTCGCTGAGCGCTCCAGCATCCTTCAGTGCTCTCATTAGCATCATTTCAGCAGCAGTGGGAAGCTGATTTCATTGAAGGAAGAAGTGGTATACATTAGAAACCAGCTCATCAACACAGTGGAAGCTGTTGAAGAGATAGTTGGTTGAGAAAATAGAGCTAAATGAGGAAATATTACACTCTTGCGCATGAAGTAGCCCGGAAAACAACTCCAAATAATTGTGATGTTGCTCAATGCCTGCTTAATGTTTGAATAGGTAAATGCTTGTTAACGTGTTGGCTATGAAAACTGACAACATGTATGCTGCTTGTTTAAAAAGTATTTTATTCAACTGTCTGGTACATCTTTTTGTGAAAAACAAACAACGTGCATTGCTCAGTTGGCAGTGCATCACGCAAGTCCGGTGTGATGAAACAGATAAATGTCTCAAAAATGACAGCGTTGTGGATATTTTTGAAAAGCAGAGCAGATTTAATGAGAATGCTTTTCTCCTCTCAGGCAGCTGCTGGTCTCCATTCATGTCTATGCAGCTTGAGTATTACAGACACTCGAAATGTGATCCTCATCCACCTTACAATATTGTAGGGTTGATGCAGGACCAGGCAGACGTCTTTGATTCTTGGAAAAAACATGCATTTCAATGCACGCTAGAGATTTGGGAAAAGCCTGTCTGTCTTGATGGGACGGCACCTTCAAGCCTCATCAGACGTGACTTTGACCATTTGACAAGGGGAAACAAACAGCACTTTTTTTTAAAGAATGATGGAAGTAATAATAACCAAACATTTACTCACTGCTTGAACTAGATAATCCTTACTTATTATTCCTATTTCAGCTGATATAAAACTGGTCCGGAGATTGGAATTTTTACAGAGTGCCAGCAGGGCGTGGCACTCTGTAAATATTCTATTTTTCATGTTTTCTCTGATAAAACTGTTTGTGACTGAATATTTTTTCTCCTCAGCAGCAGTCTGCTTCAATGGGACGAACTGAAATTGTTATAAATCAAGCTGCTCTCACCTGCTCAGCAGTAAAACATTAGAATATTTTTCCCGTGGGTGACACAGTCAGTCTGCTGCTGCGGTCAAGAGATAAGGCCAGACTTGTGTGTGAGTGTGGCATGTATGTGTGTGTGTGCGTACTTTTGGGTGTCTACTGTGAATTATAAATGTGAATTTGTATATTATTTAGAGTGATGACAGAGGAGCCAACAACCTTGGGCCACCTTGGTGGATCTCTAACGAAGGAGGGGGAAGGAACAACACACAAACTTTATATCAGTAACACATATTCCTTCTCTCTTTTTCGCTCTTTTCGCACACACACACACACACACACACACACACACACACACACACACACACACACACACACACACACACACACACACACACACACACACACACACACACACACAAAATTAATTACATATTATTTAAATAACGTTTTCATACTAAAACTAATATATTTTTTTAATCTATTTTATACACCAATCAGCCATAACATTATGACCACCTGCCTAACACTGTGTAGGTCCCCCTTCTGACCCGTGGAGGTCTGGACTCCACCAGACCTCTGAAGGTGTTGCTGTGGTATCTGGCACCAAGATGTCAGCAGCAGATCCTTTAAGT
>CAAKHG010030301.1:13863-30993 GCA_901007715.1 Dactylopterus volitans
CTCGCTGCCATCAGCCGCCGCTCGCAGAGGAACGTTCGGCGGCGTTTAAAAGGCTGTTAAAGCTGCAGCTCGCACACACACACACACGCGCGCGCACTCACACAAATGATGTGTCTAAATAATTGCGCTGATGACTTCTCATGGTGTCTGATTTTCATTGGTAGCAGAAAATTGGAGCCCACTAAAGATTTTGTGAAGGTTTCAACCCCATCACCAGGAATTGTAGCGATTTGCTTCACCGATGCTTGCAAATACAATATCTGCTGTGATTATAATGTGCTACAGTGAAAGGAATGTATATCAAAAGTTTGTAAGACATCAGTGCCCTGTGCCTGACATAGATGCAGTCAGTGGTGAGAGAAGTGGGACACAACCCCTCTATGCTCGATGTGCTGATTTCCTGATGGAGGGAGAAGACACAGAGCTCTGCTCTGTAAGTTTAATGTAATTTTTAAAGCGATGTGACATCTTCCTCTAGAGTAAATGAAGGTGGCAGTGTCAGGCGGCACCAAGAATCCCAATTTGTGGCCACCTGGATCTAGCTAGCACCTCACATTGCAAGCTCCTACACAACTGAGGGCCAAATTATGCTGATATGTCAACACATGAAACTATTCCCACACTGGTGGCAGAAAACTGGAGCCAAAACTCAGCTACATATTAAAACCCACTGCAGATTTTGTGAAATTTTGAGACTCGTGGTCTCAACAGAATTGTATTGAGGATACAAGGGGCCTGAGTGAGTTTCTTGGACTGGGCCGCTGCTGCCCGGTGCTACACTGACTGACTATCAACGGTAGAAAAGCTCAAACATCCAGAGAGACCAGAGTTCAGTCATTGGTGCCTCTGTTGCTAGGCCATATAGATGGCAAAGCTTAGCTTCCCCATGGTGATCACTGGAAAATACAAAAGTGGAAAGAAAAACATATTTATTCATTCATTTATTCATTTAAAATTATGACTTACAGTATAGTAAGCTAGGACGGTATTACTTCTTTAACCTAGCAAACAAAAGCTTAGTCCAGTTCTAAAGGAACCCTTTGGCAGGCGGACAGTCGAGAAAAAGAACATTGCATGTCAACAACAACACACAACATGATTTTAAAACAGAGTCTATGATTCGTTTGAAACGAGGGGCCAGCCAACGGAGGAGGAGGCGGCTCCCACTCGGGTCAGCGCAGCAGATGGATGATGTCACATTTTAGCGACGTGGTGGCTCCCCTGTTCGCAAGAGTTGCGTCGGGTGGACCCGACACCTGGAGCACCAGCACCCACTTTTGCAAACTACTCTCAAAAGCTAGCTCAAAAAGCTGCTATATGTCACCAGATAACAACATGCACGCCATGAGCACATGTGTGACATGTTCCTGTCCAGTCCTTAAAATGTGATTGCCTCTCATTGCAACCAAAGTCCCAATATAACTGCTCTCGCTAACATATTTTTCCGTCTTTGTCGTGAATAACGGGACGGGTACAAAATGGTGACAACTAGTGGCCCACTAAGATTACATGTTAACCAGCAGTCACTTCTAAACTGGTGCCCGTCTAACGCCTTATAACTGTGACGTCGTCTGGCCAATTGTGTGTGTGTGTGTCTTGCCACACACACACACAATTTATAGACAACAGCTGATTTCAGTTACTATATTTACAAGTCAAATAATAACGCAGAGAGAACGGTACCTCTCACACAGTGCAGCTCCTCGTTCTCTTCTCCACATCTGCCTCTTAAACTGGTTAAAATCGTGAAACCTCAAAATGACAACCACGTTGTCACGGCTGCCGCTGTAACCCTCTCGGCTTGTGTTAAACCCCTACGGATCATGTTGAACAATGTGCTGTCTTCGGCTTTGGGTTGTGTCCAAATGGTGGAGGCGTGGCTGTCCTTCACCTCTCTTCTCCTGTTGACGCCACGCACTTCTGATTGGTCGCCACCCTGCGCGCTTCACCAATCCTTGGCCCTGGGAGATGCAGCCGGATACAGCTGCGCCGATTTAAGCTCTGCCACACCAGCAGTCATGGCGGCCGAGTAGCAGCACGCCGCCTGTACTTCCTGTCGTATAAATGTCAAATTGTGTGACGGTTACTGGTAAATAAGGCGCTAGTTCGCTACCGTTAGGATTAGGTGGAGGGTTACGATTACTGATTCTGTCATGCACCCATGTTCGGATTTTGCTGTCTAGAACACCAGGTGTAGGAATGCCTCTCCACGATGTTCTGTTTTTGTTTTAGAATTAGTCTGTTTTTTATGTTTTATACCATTCAATCGCCATTTCAATTTGAAGATTATAACTAACTTTTATTTTAGAGTTCTCCTTTTGTTGTGTTTATTTGCCATTTTGAGCAGCATTTGCTGGCCTTTTCCCTTTGTTTGCCTCATGATTTGTTTCACTGAACTGGATTCTTTTTAATATAGTTAATTACGTCCATTCCATCTGGTTTTATGTTGCTTCCCTTTTCCATCAGTAGGGGTTGTAACTCAATTACTAAGAGAAAGAAATCAGATAGATGTGTTTTACATGTTTATGGGACTAAAGAGGACAGAAACTTTGCAAAAACAGGGAAGGCCACCTAAAACAAATACAATATCTACAAGCGCAGAGGAGCAAGGTGTTCCAAATCCATATCAGGATAGAATCTCCATGTTCACTTCACCGAACAAAACAATAAAGATTTTTTTTTTTTTTTTTACAAGTGTGGTCACAGCCGAAGAAGGTAACTCATGGCTGGTTTCTCCAAGTTCTATGTTGGTTGATCAGACCCAAGTGTGGATATCAACATCCAAATGATCAAAAAAAAACTTTATCTGAGAGCAAAAAGGACGATCACAAGCTGACAGAAAGGAAGATAACAGGTTGGATTGAGGTTCAGTCGTCTTCCTCTTCTTCCCTTCACTGACATTCTCTTTTGTCTTTGTCAAACATTCAAACGCGTTTTACTCTTCAAACTGCTGCAATACATCACCACTGTTTTAGTAATAAATCACGCGGCGTGTTAGAAGCTGACACGACCTCTGCTTTTAATGCTCTCTGTCGGTCCCTCTGCTTTTCAAATACACTCTTTAATTAGGAGCCAATGAGTGAATGGAACTTTACTATCTATGTTCTCCTGCAGGTTCTCTCTGGTTCCAGGGCTGCACCCTGATTGGATGCTCATGTTGTTCTTCGCTCACACTCATCTGACTGTCACCGTGACTGTGGGCCTCCTGCTCGTTCCAAAGGTAGCTCTCATTTCATAGTCTTGTGATTTGTCAGTTGTAGATTAACCATACCCGTCTGCCCTTATCGAGGCAAACAGCGCGGCTCTTAACTTTGAAAAGTTTATGAATAATTGAAATGAGAACGCTGCAGAAGTCTTACTTTCCTTTCCCCGCAGGATCATTTTTTTTTGGGAAATTCCTGCGGTCGCAATGAAAGATTTACATAATGACCACTGCTGACATGTGGCTTGTGTCCTCAAAGAGTTCATTGATCGACTCGATTTCATTTGATATTTGCAGTGTGGAACGCACACGTTCACACAGACACACAGAGGCCCAATTGCTAGCATCCGCTTCAACTCGTTCAAACTGTGTTCGTCGTTATTGTAATTTAGCTGAGCACTCCCGCGGGTGTCTTAATGTGCAATCTCTCATGTCTGATGGAAAACATTTAATTCTCCTGCTGTGAGAGAAACGCACTGCAGCATCAGCGCTGCCCGTTCTTTCGTTCTCTCTTAATTAGGCACCTCAGAAGTGCAAGTCAGTTGAGTACACCGGGATAATGAAGCACGATGGGAGGATGCTCGTCTCACAGCATCTGTTCCTGAATCTGGGCTAAATGTTTGGTCCCCCTTTGTTGCCAAATTTGTGAATAATTTGGTCGTGATAATCAAGTCAAAACATAACCGCTTGGTGCACATCACTCACTTTAATTCACCGTGCTATTGTAATTGTGAGAAACTCTCACCTTTTATTTCTTTCTTCTTTCTTATTTCTTATTTCTTCGGGAAAAGCAGAGCTGCACAAATTAGATGTGTAAAAACACAGTTTGACTAGTTGGGTTTCAGAAAAATGTGTGAATCAAATTTTAAAAAACGAGAGAGACAATTTTAAGGAGGATAGTGGAGCAGAAGCACTGTTGGGTGGTGATTGTGCTGCAGAGCACAAACATGCCTCCAAGTAAAGGATGCTGATTATGCTGTGGCATCACATCATTCACAAGCAGGACATGACAGCCAGAACACAGTGAACATTCTTGGAGTTGTTGAAAAGGATAGAAGAGGGGCAAGTGCTGAAAAAAAAACAATGCAAGACATTTATACAGCTATAAACCCCTGTGTATGGCATAGATTTTTCCCCTATTATTTTTGGAATAGTGGAAACATTTTTTTTTTTGTTATTTTGTAGTCAATGTATGTTTATGGGCATGACATGAAGAATGTAGACTTGAATATCTTTAGCAATTATTTATCTACGTACAACAGCAGTTGTGCAATATTGTGACCCCACTATGACCACATTTGTGCACCACAACATTTGCGTGCAATTTACGCTGCTCACAATGACCCTGATGACGACCAGCGGAGAATACAATGCTGAATACCTGCTACCATGTGAAGTGAAAGCATTTTTTTTCCCCCCTTAATCTAGATAAACCTTACAGTGTCTCAGTGTTTTTCAAAAAGCCTTGACCTTTCTGTTTTCGACTGGGCCATTTTTTTTGGGCTCATGCGACTGCAATCATCATAATCATACAACTGTGAGAAGCTTGTCAGGAAATGGCGTGTCAAGTCGAAGTAGGTTTCTGCCTGCCTGCAGGTCCGGGTGCTAAACCATTCACCAAGGACACAGTGACACAAAATACAGCATTTACAAAGACTGTTAATGGAGCGAAAAATAACACATTAAATATATAAAACATAGTGTCACTAGGCTAAGATGGTCCTGGCTGTGAATGCAGTCCCTGAACTCTGCTTGGTTAAATCTGTCTGTGCTTTCATACCTATGCAAGGCTGCATTATATATATGATACGAACGTGTTATGTTACCCTTTGTTTTCATTTTTTCTGTTCATTATCGAGATGTCGTAGGTCTGAACTCCTTTGCCTGCCCTGAATTGAGTTCATTAAAAACCAGTTCAATACAAATCACCCCAGTGTTAAATCACTGAGCGAAACTCTCAATAATTAATGTTATGTGCCTTTCTCTGAATTCTGTAGTTCATATCAATTTGCAGGAAGCGTCATTTGTTCAGGTTCGAAAAAATTCAATCGCAGGCTGAAAAGGAACTTTGTCATTTCACAAGATCTGTGTTATTAACTATTTTTGCAACAGGAGATGATTGATCAGTACCTGGCCACCTCAAATGACCCTCTGGGCCACCACACTCTTTCTCACCTTCATGCTATTGTTTTTATGTTGCTTTGCATTTGTCCAACAGTTCCTGTCCAAAGGCACTCAGTCCAGGGATGATATTGCCACTGAGGCCTATGAGGAGGAGCTGGACATGGGAAGATCTGGCTCTTACCTCAACAACAGCATCACATCGGCCTGGAGCGAGCATAGCTTGGACCCCGAGGATATACGGGTGAGGTAGACTCAAAAACATTCGGACCAAATATATTTTCTTTACTCCTGCTGATCCCTCAAGATTGTGCTTTTAAAAGGTGTTAGAGTGCAGACAGCTGCGGTTTGACACTTTGCAAGGGCGCAATGATTCTCTGTCTGCAGCTGCTGCTTCATAACAGTCATTAAGTTGCACTCAAAATAACCAGAGCACCACCTAAGTTTTATGGAGAACTCCACAAATCAATTTATCTCATTAACTGAAATTGTAAGTTTCCAGCGCAAGGATTACTTATCTCTGCAGTGATGGACACAAAGGAGGACATAACCACACAGTTCTTTTTCACCCTTGTCAATCATTCTGACAACGGAGTGTATGTCGTTACACAGCAAAAGCACGTTAGTGTAGTTTGCAATTAACAAATGGTGATGACAGCGGCAGGATGTCCTTGCTCAGAAGCTCTGATAGGCAGCATTTTCAAACTGAATCACTTGTAGTTGTTATAAACGGATGGGCAGCACGTTTGACGATGAGGTGGAGCTCTCCTCTCGCGGTTGTGGCCTTCAGGTCACCATCTTGGTACTAATGACATGAACATCGCGTGAGAGTGTCACATGAACGAACATTGGTCTGTCCAGCAGAAGTGCCCAGACTGAAGGACCAGAAATTAATCTGGATGGAGAATAATGGAAAAATACTGATGTTATCTGACATTTATGTCAGGAATGAAATCACGTTAATTACATGAAAATGTAATACATTTGAGGGAAACTTAACATCTTAAATGCAAAATTGAATTTCAGAATAATCACAACACACACACTTTAATCTGCTTGACAGTAATTTATGAATCTACAGAGATTATCATCAAAAAGTAGATTACATGTTTCTTTTTATGAACTATAAGCATACTGAAAAAGGCAAGAGAAATCACATGCAACTCAAGCAGCTTTAGAAAATTCCCTCGTACATCAGTTGAAATCAGGACGTATGTTATTTAATCTTAACAGCATAGTGTTGTTCATAATCTTTAAACTTTTCAACTGCTCATAATTCACATATTGAAGTCATTATGATCAGAATTTTACAACACTTTAAAATGAGAATAGCCTCGATTCAATGGGAAGAGCTGGACGGGGTGGGAAGTGCACTTCCGTAGGTCACAGTTCAGAGGACGTCTGTTTATCTTGTGTGAAGACTCATGCAAACATGTTGCCATAGTACACGGATGCTGATTAATTTTTAATCCATATAAGCATAAAATCCATGGTTTAGTCTGTTCCTGTTACACAGCAGAGAAGCACTATAGTTGCTCTTGAAACTAACTTTCTGACAAAGCAAAGTTTAGCAGCCCTCCAGCTATTACTACAGTAACCCAAACAAGTGGCATAGCATGTCTGCTGCTTGAGTCCAGAAGTCGACTATCACAGTAGTTATTTCCCAGCAGAGTGAAAGGGCTGTCCGTGACTTGCGGCCTTTTTTTCTATTTCAGGATGAGCTGAAAAAGCTTTATGCCCAGCTGGAAGTCTACAAACGCAAGAAGATGCTCGCAAACAACCCTCACCTCCAAAAGAAGCGCAACTCGAAGAAAGGCCTTGGTCGCTCGCTGATGAAAAGAATCACAGAGATCCCAGAGAACATGCACTTACACCGCCAGTGCAGCCGCGAGGACGGCAGCGAACATGGTAGCAACCGCAGCACTTTGAGGAGAAACCCCTTTGAGCCGAGTCATCACAGTAAGATCCTGCTGCCAACTGCTGTGGGTGATAAGAGCAGCAGCATGAAAATTAACAACTTATCTCTGAATTTCTCGATTTCAAATGCGGTATATGCCTGGAGTTGTTAGATAAACTACTGTCAATGACTGAAAGATTTTTTTCTGCAGGAATTCTTTTAAACCTTAAAGTCCATCCACGCGTTCCGTACACGCTGTGATATATTTCCCTTAAAAACATACCGGGAACAATAGGAAAACTGATTTTCAAGTTCAGCTGTCCCACCTGTTCAAGCACATTTTTTTTTTCTTCTTGTCTAAGGCAAACCTCGCGATGATTCCCTGAAGAACAAAGTCATGGGCTTGAAGAAGTCTTTGAGCTACGACCACGTTTGTGACCAAGAGGAAGAAACCGGAAGCCAAAGTGGTTCAGCAGCAGGAGACAAAATGACCCCTGTTGGAGGTGGCGGCGAAGGATCCCTTCTGGGTTCCCTGATTGGCCGCAAACATTCCAAGAAGCAGCTGGAACCAGCTGCCACCCCTCCGAGGCTGGAACCGGCCGAGTCCACCGAGTCTGTACCCCTGTTCTGGAAATCAGCCAGTGTTCACAACTTAACACATGAAAAGAAACCCGTCCATCTGCGGACCTCCATCATGCAGAAGTCTCTCAGCGTGATCGCCAGTGCCAAGGAGAAGATGCCGGGGCTGACCAGCAAGACGCAAAGCGTGGAGGACGCCAGCAAGAGAGGACTGAAGGGCCAGGAGGGGAGCATGCTGTCAGAGGTGGATGAGACACCTGAGCATTATCCCAAGATGATAATCAGCCAGTCGGTGGAGTACTCCAAGACACCCATGAAGATGGGCATCATGAAACAACAGGTACCTTTTCACAGGTTTACTTCACAAATTTAAACGGCATTGTGTAATTCAACAATCCGGAATCACTGAATCCATCAGCATGATTCTTTTAATCGACTGAATGCCAAACGTGTTGGGTTTAGAGTTTCTCAAGAGTGAGTGTTTGCTGTTTTTCCTTTGTTTTTTTTTATCACTGTACAGCATTTGGAGCGTATAGTTTACATATATTTCGCACTGACCTCATCTTGTTAGTGAAGATGAGGATGGAGGAATAGTTGGGAAGCATGTCTGGGAGCTCTACGATGCGACTGATGAGAATTCCACTCTGATTTAAGACCAGGACCAGGACTTCATCAATTTGGACCCCCAGAGGCGTCCCAGTGGAACTCTTTTTCATGGCTCAGCTGCCAGAATGTCAGTCATAAACCTGACTATGATTTCTGGCCTCTGACATCTTCACACGATTCAAACTCGAGTTATTTGCTTATTTACACAGTCAGCAAAAACAGACATTATAACTCAGGTGGAGTCATTTTTCTCTCTACCTGCTGAATGTGGTTCAAACATCCACCCTCCTTTGAGTTCAGCATTTAATCTTCACCTGTTCTTGCGGGGAACATTTGGCTCTTTAACTGCTAAATCCATCACAATGGGTTTTTTTCTTTTCTTTTTTGTTTCTTCTGATCAGATGACGTGCAATCAGTCTGTCGGGGCTTTCACTGAAAACAACATAATCAAAATTGATAATTGTTAATATGAAGATATTGATTGAACAGCCTTCGAGTCAGCAGCTTTCACAAACCCGATTCCTCAAACCCCAAACAAGGAACAAGACAGAAAAAAACGGTACCCGAAGACCGGAGGTGTTACAGTGTTGCAATAACTGCAACACTGTAAAGCTAAGAGAGGCACCCTTTAACAAAGGGAGGAATTACAGTTACCAAACATGGACTGCATGATATGAATTGACAGAGCTGTAGGGCGGCAAATTGCCTTAAACCTGCATTCCTTATAATGGCCAGCAGGGGGCACCTACACAACTACGTAAGTCTATGAAATAATGACTACTAGCTTAATTTGTGACTTTAGTGAACAATTTACTTCTGAGTTTATGGCTTATGGCAATATTTTAAAGTCTTCTTTACAGCACGGTGTTCTGTGAATTGTGGTACTTTTTAGAGTAAAATAAACAATAAAGCAGGGTATGATTTAGGGCGGGGCTACTTTGTGATTGACGGATCACTACCACACAGTCCCCCTCACTCCTATCCAGCTCCCTCTTCCTGTTCTACTATGGTCACTTATGGATGCAAATAAACAAGATGTTGATGGTCAAAATGACAAACTGGAAGCTTCAGAACTCGAGTCAACAAACCATTTGGAGATGCCATGCTGGTTAGGTCCAGTGTAATATATGATTACCACCATGGACAGCCTCCTCTCATCACATGACCAAAGATGTCGAGTCTGTTGGTTAAGTCTGTGAAACTCAGTTAAAAAATAGGAGAAAAAGCTTCTCTAGCTATTATTTCTTTCTCTGAATATCTTTTGCAGCGTTGACGCAGGAAAGCTAATTGACAACACACGCTTGAACTTTTGTACGCTTGTCATTATTTTCTGATATTTTATACATTAAGTGATGAATCCATTCATCCCTAAACCACAACTTTTGAAAAATGTTAGAAACATCAGAATTTTAGCCCCATAATAGTTTGATGATTGATTTAGTTGGTAGTTACTCATTTAACAGTGAAAGACTGTGCTGTGTAAATGTGGGTGAATGAGCGGATCTTGAGTAATTGTTTCCTTGCTTGATCATAACAGGTTAGCGGCAGTCAGCCATCCATTTGCTCCGAGACCAGGAGGAACCTGTACGACGTGTCCGAGGTTTGTCCCTGGGAGATGGAGGAACCTCAGACACCCTCTGAAGTCAAAACCCAGAAACATGTCTCCATTGCTCCTGGGGAAACCACTGCAGGCCGGAGAGGCAGCGGCGCCGGCGTCGCCAAATGTGGTCGCTCCCAGCAGAGGCAGAAAGCAGGCCAGTCGCCCTCCAACAGACGCCGCTCCAAAGATAAGGGAGGAGAACGCGAGGAGGGCAGGGAGCCCCGCAAATCTCGTCCACCCAGGTCACCCCTGCCTCTCAAGCCAGACGTGTGCCCCTGGGAATTCGATGAGCAGCCAATGCTGGGAGGAGATTCAGATTCCATCTCCCCAGACAGAATCAGGCGTAAAAAGAGCGTCACACCCACTGATGGCAAACCAAAGGCGCTCCACTCTGACCACTCCAAGTCCACTGGAAGCCTTTTGCAGCCTCCTTCCTTGATGGTCGAGATCTGCCCGTGGGATTACAGCAGCCCGCCGTCACCCAAGCAGGAGAGGAGCTGCAACAGCCCCAACACGCACAAGAAGAAGAGGAAAGGCTCCTGCTCGTCCAACCACAAAGTGGAGAAGGAGAAAGCGAAGGAGAAAAGCCGAGAAAGGCGGAGTTCCTCCAGCAAGCCGCCGTCAGAGAGGAGGCGCATCAGCCAGTCGTCGGAGTGCAGCGGGCCGGTTTCTGAGCGGCGGAGGAGCTCCACCAGAGACCCTGAAGTGATAGAGAGCAGGAGGGCAGAGGTTGTCTCCTTGGAGACAGAGCCCTTTAGTCAGACTAAAACCTCCCAAGACAGGAGTAAGGAGGGCTCCTTGAGCACCAGTTACAAACCTGCCGTTGTCAGCGGTGCAAAAAAAGCTGACGTTTGTCCCTGGGATTTCCAGGACCAAGACTCCGGGGAGACGGTGTGATGAGCGGTGCGTCTAATTTTTTGTATTCACAGACTGACAGCACGGATGACAGAGAGAGCCAAACGATAAAGATGGCGATGGTTGACCTGCTCCCCGAGTCGCACTGGTGGTGGGGATTCAGCGAAGAAGAACGTTTGCCCGGTCCAACTGAGACGATCCGAACACGATTGCCAAGTAACAGAGCTCGCGCTGATACGTTGCGGCGAAACGCAACCTTGAAGTCACTTTAAAGGAATCCGCACTTTTGCTTGCACACAGGTATGTTTTTATCACACTGACAAGGTCATTCGGAAGCGTGCCTGTATAAACCAGCAGATCAATTTGTCCACAAAGCACAGCGAATGCATCACCCAGTCAGCTTATTGAATATAGGATGAGAGCTGACAAAACAGATATTCAGTGATTCACAGTGAGACAGCGGGGTCTTACGATATCAGACGCTGATGATGCACAAAGAGGGGTTAAAAAAAAAAAAAAAAAAAAGGTGAGATATGAGCTCTGTGAAGCAGCAACAAAGCCCCAGACACAGCTGCGATGCCTTTACCTGTAGGCCAAATACTTAATTCATAGCATGAAGATGATGTGTTGAATTCGAGAAACATGGTGGGAATAAACAAAGGATGGATCTCCAGCATTCCTCCGTCTGCATTTTGCAAAAGCATGTGGCAAAACTACCAAGCATCCAATAACTAAATGTTTATTGGTTAACTTGTACTCAAATATAACAGTGGAACTATTGATGTTGTTGCCTTTGGTATTTGTCTTCTGATGTACCACATGATGCTACCGGCATGATGTGCATTCATATCAATAATGTACACAGATGTTTGGGATATATCCAAGAGGCTCTCTCTTCTGTTGTCATTTGTTTACTCTTTTTACAGTGGCACATTTACTCGTTTTCTGACCTCCCTTTAACAAAACGCACCCTTGCGTCACAGTATCTACTAAAATGAAGCTTCTCAAGAGCGATTTGAGGACCAAAAGGGAGCGTAATTTTCACTTAGCTGACTTTCTTTGACATTTTTGCACATGTTCAAGTGCCCCAGCGACTCCACGTTTCTCTCTCTAACTGGGACCATTTTAACATCGTCGACGGTCAAACTTTATGTCCTGTGATCAGCCACCCGTCAGGCACCTAATGCAATGCACACGGTAGACGCCCAGCTTCATTATGTATATGAGTGCATGTGACAGTGAAAATACAGGGGCGGTGGTATGCTACAATTCACCTGAAGGCATTAAAAAAAAAAATCAATACATATACTGTGAAATACTCAAAGAGGACTTGTTAAGGTTTCAAATGTCATCAATTTATCAAGTTTAATATCTGAGCTCATCTGTTTTGAGTCTCACCGTTTCACTTTATTCATCCAGCTCCCGGGGACGCTTTTGGTTTTTAAACTGTTCGAAAAAGGAAAGTTGTATCTCACTTGGTGTATTTCATGCTTGTTTGTAAAGTGTCGCAAAAGGTTATAATTTGTTGTAGCATCCACATGGGAGTATTTCTATATTGTACATTCAAATCGTGTTGCATGTACATACGGTAAATACCCTGTTCTCAACTGCGAAATTAAATATTTCTATAAAATCACACCATCACTGATTTGAGTCTCCGTTTGTTTTAGGACTTTTCTTTTGTTCGGCATTGTTTGCTTGAGGCTCCTCGGAATAATCCACACATCCTGATCACCCCGCGGTGTTTTTTTCAGCAGGCTTTACGACACTGCCACCATGTGGGGAATGAGTAACATGAGTATCATAACATCTAGGGGTGACTCAATTGTCAATTTTTTTATTACATCAAACAAACGAGTCTAGTGCTGAATGTTATCTATTATAAATGTGCAAAAATAACTAAGAACAAAGCAGGATGATTCTCAAGACTGAGAATAAATCATTGTGTGAATGTATTTCTCACTGACGTTAGATGAGGGTTGCAGTTCATGAAAAGCTGCTTTCCAAGATCACATTGCGTCTGTTTATTGAGTCATTTCACTACTACTATTTTGAGGGGACGTACAAAGGAGTCGGCAGCAACTGGTTGGTTGTTAAGCGCTAGTTATGATGCACATAAAGCAGAGATACTTGTGAGTCAGCGTTATATGAATTTCACTCAGCAGCCTTTAAGTGATTTATCTGATTGAAGCGGAGCTCATTTACCTGCTGAATACACAGAAAGCTACCTTCTTTCATGCTGGTGCCTCATATTGTAAAATCTGGCCTCATATTGTAAAATCTGGCCTCATATTGTAAAATCTGGTAGCATGATGCAGCTAGAGATTATGGGCCCAGTGAAAACATCATTTTGGCCTTAGGGGTGCGTCGAGTACTTTTGCCAAAGAACACGTACTCGCATAAAGACAATAAAGCCCAAACAGACCTACTGAGAGAACCACTTCTCATGATTTGCATGTAGTTTGACTCTGTACCACAAATCCAAAGCTCTTATGTAAATGTGGTAAGATGTATAGTCGATAACAGCGCAGTTGTAATGAAGGCAGATGTTCAGGGGAAAAACGTGGTGGGGAAAAACGTGTTTGAGTGAATAGTAAAAGTACACTTTAAAAAAAAAAGGAGCACAACTTCCGCAGAGAAACAAAACAACACTTGTTTGTGACTATGTGTTTTATTTCTGTTTTACATAAAATGTCGCGATGAGGAAAGCAGTAGACGGCCCATTCCTGCTGGAACACGGAGTCGAATAAAGTAACTAAAAATAGTAACCACGAATATACGTTCAAAGTGGAATTCCTGCTATGAGAAATAATTCATAAGTTAATATCAGAGGGGGGGAAAAAACCCCAACAAGACCCCGCCCCTTCCGAACGGCAGTGACGTCATCACTGCGGCACCGGGCAGGGCTGAGTCCCCGCAGGCAGAACCGCTGACCCACCCGCCCGGACGCGCGCCACATCATCCAAGGCAGCACGGGACACCATCAAAGCGCACGCACGCAGACACGCACACACACACACGCGCGCGCACACACACGCACACACACACACCTGCCCACGCCGCGCGCCCCGGGTCTCCTTGCGTGTGGAAAGCCCGGCGCGTGTCTCGCGTCTGTGGAGCGTCATGGGAAACGTCCAGGTAAGAAAAAGTGCTGCGACACGTCGCGGATCGGTCGGCCGCCAGGAGACTCACGCGTGCCGGCTAACGGGTCGTGAAGTGAGCGGGGAGGCGCCGCTCGCCGCGAACTTAAACCTTTGTGTTGCGGTGCGTCCTGCAAGTAGCTAGCTGCTCGGGAGCTGCTCGCGAGTAGCAGCGGGCCAGAAGTTGCGCAGTTAACTTCAGCGGAATTGTGCTGAGCCGGAGCCCGAAGAAGAGGCGGCAGCGGCCAGGAATTCCTCACTGAGGCTGGTGATCAATAAGGCCGCATTGTATGAAAGGGAGGGTGGGCGAGGAGAGCAGGGGAGAGGAGAGAGGAGGGGATGAGGAGAAGAGAGGAGAGGGGAGAGGAGGGGATGAGGAGAGAGGAGGAGAGGGGAGAGGAGGGGATGAGGAGAGAGGGGGAGAGGGTTGAAAGGAGGCAGGAGGGGAGAGGTGAGGAAGGAGAAGAGGAGAGAAGATAGGAGAAACGAGGAGGGGAGAGGTGAGGAGAGAGAAGAGGGGAGAGGAGGTGTGAGGGGAGCATCCAGGAGGAGAAGAAGGGGAGAGGAAGAGAGAGGAGGAAAGGAAGCGAGGAGGGTAGAGGAGGAGGCTGCTGCTGCTGCTGCTGCTGCTGCTGCTGCTCCTCTGTGACTCAGCAAACACAGGCTGCACCCTTTTCCTGGTCCAACCATCCAACATATTTACCAAACTACCTGAAATCTGTTTGACTGATCACGATGCTACAGTATAGGCACATGGGAGTACACTATACAACTGTGGATTTCATAGTTTGGTTTTTTTAAATATAATTGTATTTTTTTTTTCCACACTTAAAATTTTGGTGTTGACTTCTTTTCATGTACACTCCCCAATTACCCTTTCCCTGTGTCCATCTCCAGCCCACCATCGTCCCATGCGAGGACTTCGATGTCACCGCTGACATCAAGGCAATAAGAAAAGCGTGTAAAGGTTTAGGTGAGCATACGTGTGCTTTTGGAATTCCTCTGTGGTGAACTGTGTGTGTGTGTGTGTGTGTGTGTGTGTGTGTGTGTGTGTGTGTGTGTGTGTGTGTTCTCCCTCCACATCACCCCCCCGTAACCACATATCTGATCGTCTGATGGCTGCAGACGTTCAACCATGAACGTAACTTCATTTCCTGTTTCTGTGTCTCAAATGTTCCCGGCTCCTTCAGTCTGGTACTGACAATAAAGAGCACCGGCTCTCATCAGGTTCAATCACCGTTTGGTACCTCGTTAAATGATGGATAGTGACTTAATGTAGATGTTCACTGCATGGAGGTCTTCCAAGGTTTTTACTCTATTATTATATATTATCATCATTGTCCATTGCTTTAGGCCACCCAGTGCTCTTCTGTGTCACTGATAGACATTTATTTCAACAGCACCAGGCTTCAGAACTCAGGTTTGTGACGTTAACGTTAAGTTTTCGAGTGTTAGCGTTGCGTTGCTCCTCCGGTGAGGCCTCCTCCGCTTGAATGAGACGTCCGCGCTGTGTGTCCTCCAGGCACAGATGAGGAGGCCATCATTCAGATTCTGGCCAACCGCTCTGCAGCTCAGCGCGTGGAGATCAAGCAGGCCTACTTTGAAAAGTACGACGACGTAAGTAAACCCGCCCGCTCCCCCTCTCGCGCCGGCTCTTCACTCCGCTTGGAACAACCGTGCGTCCTGCTGTTTTGCTCAGGAGTTGGAGGAGGTCCTGAAGAAGGAGCTGACGGGCAGCTTCGAGAAAGCCACCATGGCCATGCTGGACTCGCCTCATATTTTCTTTGCCAAGGAGCTGAGGAAGGCGATGAAGGGGGCGGGCACAGACGAAGCCGTGCTGGTAGAGATCCTGTGCGCCGCCACCAATGAGGTTCGTCAGTAGGTGGTAAAGTGGCGTTTGTGTTGTTCCCCTTTCACTCTTTCATTTGAAGCCTTTGCCTCTACATTTCTAAATGAAGAATCTAATCACCTGTGAGTTCAGAGACTACCAAAGTACGGTGTACCGTGACGGGAAAAAAAAAAAAAGGCGTCCAATTAAGGTGCAGCGTTGCATAACGAGTGGAGTTCCCAAAGTCTGTGTGTGTGGGTGTGTGTTTGCCGTCTGGTGCCAGTCAGAGTTCAAGAGAGGAGTGTGTGTCTGCAGGTCTCCTCTCGAGGGGACGCCCACTGTGCACCAGCTCCTCTTTCAGGACGGTGCAGCTCAGACATGCAAAAGATACGAAATAACATGGTGTATTAAGTCGACATCGCAATGTGAAATTCATGCACCACTTGAATATAGAATAGCATAATCTAACGGTGACGCAGATAAAAATCAGGAAACTTCCAAGACCAGCTTAAGCTACCGTAGAGTCCCTTAAAAATGACAACTGTGCTGTAAGATTCAGTCCCTTGTGTGATTTAGATCTACGCATCTCGAAAGTGGCGGGTTGTCAGACCCACATGTCCAGATTTTGTTCGCCGTTTTTGGATCATACATATCAGGCGCTCGCTGTTGTCGTGGGGAGTGTAACAACAACAACAACAACAACAGCAACAGAGAATGACATCAGCTATGAGCTCCGGCAGCGTAGCAGAGCGAGGAGCGGTGGCAGAGGAGACTCCAGAGGAGCCCTGTGTGGGTTTCGGGGTCATGCGCGAGCAGAGCGTTGAAGGGTCAGCCCACACGTTCACAGCTGTGGGCCACAGAAGCAAAACAATGAGCTGAGAGCTGCCTAAGATCTCCAAAGATTTGATGGCGATGTTAGAATTTGACAGTGATTCTCTATTTACATTACACTGGTCCACTGAGTCAGTTGCTTATGTGACATATTGACCCGAGCGTTTTGAATGTTAGCATCTGACTGGATCTCATCCTTTTTTTTTTTTTCCCCCTACAGGACATCTTGAGCTACAAGGAGGCTTATATGCAGGGTAGGTTTCCTCCTATGAGTCATCTGAGGTTCCTCTCTGGAGAGTGTGGTCAGCTCGTTGAAGAGCCAAATGTTTCTATGTTGGTCATAATGTTCCGGGTGTTTCACTCGTGAGGATGAATCATGCCATTATTTTCCTCGTTGCTGGTCACAAAAAAACAAAAAAAAAGCACCCAGTGTTTATCGTACTCGGTGTCAAAGTTCACTCATCACCGAAG
>CAAKHG010030302.1:14312-30572 GCA_901007715.1 Dactylopterus volitans
GGTTTCCTTTCCCCGGATTCATAGTCGTGATGAATCAGGTGTGTGTGCGTGTGTGTGTGTGTGTGTGTGTGTGTGTGTGTGTGTGTGTGTGTGTGTGTGTGTGTGTGTGTGTGTGTGTGTGTGGCTTGAGTGAAGGTTGTTTAAGTGTGTTAAAGGGAATGCCGTATTACACACGAGATGTACACACGAGATGTTAACTTGAGACCGGACCTTGAGAAGTCAGTCCAACATGGCTCATGTTGTGTTACTATAGCAACATCTTCTCAGTCAGCATCCAGTTTTGCTCTGGAATTTGATGTTCCCAGCTCAAAACCCTTTTAATTATTTTTTTTTAAACAGCATTAATTAACATTAAATAGGAGTTGCGTTGGACTAAGGATGGAGCTGATGGTGTCCATCCTGTTTATTTCTAAGCAAAAGAGCAGGTTCTAAATGGGTTGACTGACAAAGTGGGATGCCTGTTCAGTCACCTAACAAACTACAACTGCTGGTTGTGGAATTTTGTGGGTTTGTGCCACATTTCAACTGAAGGTGTGTGTGTAGACAGTGAAGTATGGAGCTTCCCCCCGTAAGTCATAAAACCGTTATGGGTGAATGGCTTACAGTGACACTGCTATAACCTACTGAAACAGGTGAATAGAAGTAGTCGATGAGCATTTGGGTCGTGTTAAAGTTCCAACCATCATTACACATTCCTAGGAATGTCCGATATTCCTAGTTTGTCAGAGCATTTGATGCTTTTTAGAGGTCAGAGGAGTGGGCTTAACCTGACATGTGATGAAAGAAAAGCGGGTCGGGTGGCCAAAAGTTTTCATAACTTTAGTAGTACATATCACAGCACAGTAAAATCAAGAAAAAAAGGAATTAATCACAATTGATAATCTCTTTCTACTATCTCTTCTCATATATCCAACTGCAGAACAAGTTCTCCACTCTAATCTCCAGTTGCTTGAGATGCCTTCTTCTCCTCTGTATTTAGAACTCCATTGTCTTTCTCCATGTCTGCCCAAATGCAAATCCAAATTACTTTCTGGGCAGCTGGATTAGTGAGATTACAAGATCTCACAAGAATCCAGCCCAGACTGGCTACATAGCCTGCCCCCAAATATATAGCAGAGACAGTCAGGGATTGCTTCCACCATGGAAAGGGGATTCCCAATAATGTCAGCCTTAAAATATCAAGTACCCCAAAGTATTATGTTAGTAATAATAGTATGTATTAAGCAGTGCTAATAGTAGTATAGCTAATATTAGTCATATAAAGTATGGCTGCTCAGTATTTAGAAAGTGCCAGATGCTAACTTAAATATGTCAGGCAATAATAAATTATAATAATTAGCATTAATCAGCATAACCACCTACATAGACAATATTTCATTTTGGGGTTAGTGAAGAGGCTAACGTTTTCAAAATTCAAAATGGCCATTTAAAACCACAAGTGGTAATTTGTCAATTCCCAATAACTCAATTTTAATGAACATTCTGTCAATTTTAAGGCCATTTCATACATTGGTCCTGCATTTCAGAATCAAGATGGTGTGCTGGCATTGGCTAACTGCTTCTTGTCAATATACTATCTCAGGAAGGTCTTGAGATTCGACACAAATGTCAAATTGGGCCAGAGGATTTACAGATTACATTCTGGAGGTCAAAGGTCAAGGTCATTGTGGCCTTACAAAACCTACTAACTTTTAGACTTTGACTTTCATGGACCTTCAGACTTTTAGGTGACTCACAATTAGGTATTGAAGATAACTGATGTAAGTATTATTGTAGCCATGCTAGAATTATATTTTCTTGAAGACAGCCAAGGGAAAATAATACAAGTAACAATGGTAGAATACAATTATACTGGAGAGGAACCATATATGCAGCTTAGCTTTTGGCAGTTTCTAAATGCTTGCAACCCATACTATGTATTTCCAAGATAAAACTTTTCCATATTCACAATAGGGCTATAAAGGCCGGCAAATACACAAAAATCTCCATTGGTAGACACATTCTTACACCTCACACATCAGATGCCTCAGTGCACAAACAAATGGTGAAGCCTATGAAATGTAGGCTATTTGCCACGCACACAAATAAGTCACCTATTTCTGTTCATATCCATTAGGCCAATGTGGTGCTAAACGGTACTTTGCAATACAGTTCGATGCTGTACGTTTATTTTCACTATGCAACTAGTTTTCTGGGAAAAATTTGTTCAATGCCTTGGTAATTAGGAATGGGTAAAATGGGAACTTTCCTAATTCCCACCTGCCTGAATGCACTATTAATTCCCTGTTGAACTTACACTGGCCTTTATAAGAAACTCTGCCTCTTGTGTTTATTGTAACATGAAAAACATTTTGCTGGCAACTTTTCATATTATCGTTTTGCATCTAATTCACATATTAGATTTGTCATCTTTGGAAAGATTCCATTGTATATATTATGACATACATTATACTGTATATGTTGAATGCATTTTGAAAAAAATTTAACTCCATTTCTGTCTCTTATTGCATTGCATGAAAGATGCCATAATGATCATTGTATTCAAAATCAGATTCAGAAATACCCGGTGGAAAATGTGTGGTCACAGTTGCTCCATGACGGTGTAAATATAAAGACATAGGAAGGAAGTACCAAGATATGACAGTATAACAAATATTTTAAAATCGAAATTGACCCAATATGAGCATTATGAGCAACATCTAAACAATTCAAATATACAAACAAAACAAAAGAAACTATATTAAGTGGAAATGAAATGTAAAGTACTTCATGGAACAGAGCGGTATGTAACAACTACAAGCATTATCAATATGATAAATCCAGACATGAGTACCGTGACAGGATCTACTACCACTGTGCTGTGAAAATTAGTCCTGTGTGTATTTACTGCAGTTACATAGAAAAATGAGGCAGTCTGATGGCCACAGGCAAGAATGATCTCCTGTGTCATTAAGTGGTGCATTTGGGCGGAATCAGCCTCTCACTGAATGAGCTCCTGTTATTGGCCATCACGTTGTGCATTACTCTTGTTATGACAGCACCGGGGCCTCTATGATACTTTAAAAGCTGTGTTTATGAAAACAAAATAACACGAGCGGACGTTACACTGAAACTAAATGAATAGTCGGGCAGCAGTACGGATGCATCGACATATGTCGACCTTAGGAGTAGCAGGTTCTCTCTAATGACTCACACTCACGCACCGGTAGAAAGAAACAACACACAAAAAGCACTCCCTTTTTGGGATTCACACCTATTAATTGATCTTTTCTCACACAGGTCTGAAAGGTGGTGGTGTGAAAGGTGGCAGTGGTGGTCCTGGCAACTTCAGCTACACCTTCCAAGGTGACCCTCATGCCATCTTTGCCGAGTTCTTCGGAGGACGTAACCCTTTTGAACATTTCTTTGGCGGGCGCAATGGCGGCATGGACGAAGACATGGACACTGATGACCCTTTTGCCCGCTTTGGGATGGGAGGGGGCGGAATGGGCGGGTTCCCTCGCTCCTTCAGCACTGGTATGGGAGGAATGGGCGGCCACAGCAGCATCGTAAAGAAGCATCAGGACCCCCCCTTAGTTCATGACCTCCAGGTGAGCTTGGAAGAAGTGCTGTCCGGCTGCACAAAGAAAATGAAGATCTCCCGCAAAAGGTTGAACCCAGATGGCCGAACGATAAGAACAGAGGATAAAATCCTGGAGGTGCAGATAAAGAAGGGATGGAAAGAAGGCACCAAAATAACATTTCCTAAGGAGGGGGATGAAACCCCCACAAACATTCCAGCTGATATCGTCTTTGTGTTGAAGGATAAACCACATTCAGTGTTCAAACGTGACGCCTCTGACATCATTTACCCAGCCAAGGTCTCACTCAGAGATGTAAGTTAAGATCAATTTGTTTCAGTTTACTGAAATACGTCTTTCAAGTGCACTAGAACGTTAAAGATAAAAAATACCTCTCCATTACCTCTTGAACTCACTTTTCTTGGGTGTCTGCTGTAGTGCAGATTATAAAGCCCACTGAGGCAATGTGACATGTGAATCTGGGGTAAGCAAATAAAATTGAACCGCTTATTTTTCCTCTCAGGCCTTGTGTGGCTGCACAGTGAGCGCCCCCACGCTGGACGGCAGAACGCTGTCTGTGTCGACGACAGACGTCGTGCAGCCGGGGATGAAGCGGCGCATCAGCGGTGAGGGGCTGCCCTACCCCAAACGGCCGGATCGTCGAGGCGACCTGATTGTGGAGTATGAGGTCAAGTTCCCAGAGCGGTTGAGTCAAAGCGCTCGGAACACCATCGCTCAGGTCCTCCCACGGTCTTGAATTTGCCAGATGGGGACCTACAGGACTTAAGAACTCGAACCCAGTGATCACAACTATTTTTTATTGTCTGTCATGTATGATCACACGGGCAGTTTTGGGGAGTAATGAACAAAAAAAAAACACAAAAAAAAAACCTGCACACAGTCATCCACATTGTAAATGCCACTTTGATGAAAAAGCTTACTGTGAGTGGCTGCAGCACTTCACAGATTTGTAAATATGACCAATATTGTTTGGTGTTCTGTCTACTGAGTAAGATTATATTTTGATGAAATAAAAGTGTATTTTATGAGGGGAGGGATACGGGGAACTGTTGTAGTACCAGTAATAAAAGAACTCCTTTCGGGAGAGTGTTTTATTTGTTTTTGTTTTTTCTTACTTTGCAACGTAGAATTGTCGAAATAGTTCAATTACAGGAAAACGATATAAGACCGGATGTAACTTGCTTTACCGCCAGCAGGAGCCGCCAGAACAGCTTTAGTGTGCTTTGGCATATGTTTCACTGGACTGTGGCGCTTCACTAAGGGATATTCCCTCATTTGATGTTTTATTCAGTGTTGTGCATGAACCAGTTCAAAAGAACGCGCCCATTGAACACGTTCATTTTTTTAAGGACGTTGAACTGAACGCAACACATTTGGAAATAAAGAACTCGACCGTGAACTAGTTCAGATGACATGAGAATCAGCGCCGCTGTTCAGGTGCAGTTATTCCGGATTTATTTTCCCTTCTGCCGCAGCGGCCCGTTGTTGTCACTGCCCACGTTTTACCAGCGGTCGGCGCTACATGTGAAGTGCACGACTCGCTTCACACTGCATTACCCACGAAGCATTGCGCGCACCGACTCGACAAACGAGCAATCCCCATAGCAACGTGCGCCCGGTGCGCCAAATGGAAAGTGAAAATGAGGAAAGGAGAGACGCCGCAGGCGCAGCTGCAAGCAACCAAGCCCCCACTTATGACAATTTGCGGAGATTTGACCTATTGTCTGCAGTAGACTCCGACAGTAAAAAAAAAAAAAAAAAACTAACGTTTCTGTGCAAATTATGTCCACCTGCGCTGAAAAAAAAAAAACAAGTCCGCGCGTCAGCCTCGTCAACTTCAAATCTGAAAAAAACATTTGGAGTTGAAGCATCCGTCCGGTGTGGAAAAAATAGCTGCAAGTCCTTGACAATCAAAAAAAAAAGTCATCAGGAAAGGACAAGAAAAACCCCTGCAAACGCCCTCAGGGGGATGATTCCCCAGCAACAGGCAGACGAATGAATAATGGACTACAATGTTGGAGATTTACAACCAGTGAGTAAGGTGAAAAACAAGTTCAGTCTTTCATTCTCACTTTTTACCTAAAAAAATTGAAATAGTGAACTATGAACGTGAACTATTTTTATACCGTGTGAACTGAACTTTGAACTGGTTCATGAGAATAATGAACTTGCACAACACCGGTTTCGATGATGGTGCAGAGTCCAAAATTTGATGACTGCTAATGACATAGTGTATAATTCCAGTTAAACTATTCAGTGATAATTTTGTATGGAAAACTCTGCGTTTGTCAACGTTTATTAATTAATTTAGTTTTGTTAACATTTATTATGTGCATGCTTGGCAGAGAACAGAAGGGACATATTATTGCTCTGCACTCATTATTCTTCCATCAAAATTTGAAAGAGGAACTAGTGCCATAGCCTTAAAAAAAAAGAAAAACTATGCCAATATGTACATCAAAATATGTGAACCTTAAACTATCAATACGTAATAGTATTTTGAGTAACCATTGTGATTAAAAATCACAATCAGGTGTCAACAAAATGATCAAACATGCTTCGTATGGAAGCAGGATGAAACTTTAAACAGGTCACAAGACTTTCAAACTTCATTGTGTGAAGTCGGTTTCAATGATGTGCAGTTTTTCCATATTCACAGTCATAAGATTTTGGAGATAGTTTCAGAACTTATAACGTGTATTGTTAGAGTGCCTGACATCAGACCTATGGAGTGAAAGCTAGTGCTGTAATACTAATATGGCTGAAATTTCAGTCTTCACTGACATCAAAACATGTCAACATCAAAATTAATTTGTCATCTTTCCCCGCATAAGCAAGGAGACTTAACACATTTTGCTCCACAACCCTCCAAGTGTCAGCAGCAGCAGTCAACCGCCCACTGGCGACACGTGAAGGTCTTTTTTTTTTTCCTTGTGTTGTGTAGCCCGAAATCACAAATCACACTGTGAGTCAGTGGGCTTTACAAGTGAGACACACCATCTATCCTCAGTTCCAATGAGGTAAACGCCAAGATTGATAGATGTGCAACAGATGTCAAATATACAGGAATGAAAATCAAAATAATTTACAGATAATGACAAACAATTGTCAGACAGGTGAATAGCTTCAGGTGTCACCATATGTGGCACCTGCACCGTAGACTTCCTCTCTGCTGTGGTGACCTGGAAATGCACATATACGGAGACTGAAACATAATGTAGATGAGAGACGATCCATGAGGAAGGCCTGAGGGGGAATCAGTCCAGATCAAACATCTGTATGAGGCTATGGGGAGAAGTTCCACAAGTGGTGGTCAACAAAGAAGATCGTGGTTAAGAAGAGATGAGGAGGAAAACACCCAGCCTGCTGTTTGGGGCAAACAAAGTCAACAGAAGATAAAAAAAAAGATGCAGGCATTGATTAACAGAGTATTTAGAGTGTTGAATTATCATTGTGAGGACGACAAGACAATTCTGAGAACTCGTGATCTTAAATGAGCTATGGATTTTCAGGAACTATCCAAAAGGATAGCTTGTTTGACTTTGTTCCCATTGCCACATTCATTTCAGTAAAATAATTTATTCATTCTGATTCTCATGTTGAGAAATACAGGATCTGGATTTATAACCTTTGATTAGGAATCAATAGTTGAGTTGGTGTAAAACCAGCTCAGAGGTTTTCTGTTTCTGGAACCGATAGAGACCAAACCGATGATGCTAAAAATTTTTAAATGGCAGTGTGGAATCTTTCTGTCTGATCACATGAAGATCACAGAACACACATCTGATTTCACCTCAGCGCAGCCACGATAAACAGCCTCTACCCCTATCCTGTGTGTTCTCCTTGAAAATAAGGCTCAGTCAGGTAAGATGACAGCATTAGGATGATCTGTAGGATTTTCCAAAATGCATTTTTCAAATTTCCCCCACCATCAAAAAAAAATAAAATAATAATAATAATTGGCAATCATTTGGCTTTTTTCAAGCTAATTACATGATTCCAAACACCCTCGATCACAAACACACAAATATAGATATGGACATTTTGAGACACGTCTACCATTTAGACCAGTCCGATGCTGGATCTGGACCTTTCTCGTGGATCAGCACTCATCAAAGTTTCACGTTCCACGTGTGTGGACTCCTCACTCGCATGGAGAGTGTAAGGACAGAGGGTGTCGCTCACTGAACACTGTTAAACCCACTGAGGAACGGTGATGTGTGATTCTGAGTTATACAAATATAACTGATTTGATCAACAAGCATCCTGTGGACTGACTTTCAAAATAAGAGTCACAACGAGGTAAGAGGAGTTTATCCGAACTATCTCTCAGGTTATATTTTTCCAAGTGGACCACGAGCAGCAGGCTTATTCTGCAGTCTCTCAAGTTCGTGTTCTTCCCTTGATATGCCAGCTGTCTTTCACTGAAGCGGATGAAAAGTTTTTTTGAAGGAAGCACTGCAGATTTGAACACAAAATGGTTAAACTGAATTTTCAGCCACGATGATGGAAAGGATGATAAAGTGAAAACTGGTGCCATGGACATAAGCCCGATTGGCATTCCAGTGTTTTCGTAACATTTTGTGACACCAGAGGGTTTCCTGCCCACTGTGTGGGTGGATGGGCGGGTGGACGCGAGGGCAATAAAAAAGTTGCCGCTGGCAATCAAAGGCTTATAGCTCGTGATTTCCCAATGAAGGGCGTCTCAATGTGACATTGTTTTAGCTGACAGCAGTGAGACATTTTGAAACACTTTTCCGTATGTTGACTCGGGTATAGTGGCTCTATAGAGATGTGGAGCTGAAAACATGGCTCAGTGTTTGATGCCCTCCAATGTTAAGTTCATTTTGTCGACAGTGGTAAAATTTATCCGGCTAATGTGATCCTGTTATGTCTCATCGAGCTGTTTTTCTTGCAGACAATAACATCTGTTCAAAACGTAAACATAACCTCAACAATTTGGCTAACTCAGCTCAGCTGGAGCCCTACATTAGTTTCAGCTGAATGTATTTTCCCCAAAGAGGCACTGAGAGACTCAGATTAGATGTACAAGTCTCTGCATAGCATGCTGATTGGATCTGACGAAGACGGAAAAGGATGAATAAACAAGGACAATGTGTACATACAGGGGGGGGGTAAGCCACCAAAAAATGTGAATTTGTTGTTTTGAGCTTAAATGCTTAGATGAACTGAGAGTAAGCCACCCAGGTTTGCGTAAACCAGGTCAAATCGTGCTCATCCAGTCATTCCAGGTCCCCCAGGAGAGAAAGTTCTATTTTTGCTTGTGTAACACAGTTTAATCATGATCATGGTCAAATTAGATCAGAAATTTGGCTTATCAAAATAGTCTGGGGGAGAACTACACTTACAATAATTGTCTTTAAACATAAGTGACTTAGCCTGACTGTTCCTTGAATCATGTTTCATGCAACAGCCCTGCGGCAGTCCACTTGTGGTCGAGGCAGTCAGCAGACCGCTTGTTCGGTCTGACGGCCGCCGGCTTCTTGCACCGAAGATGCTGCAAGTGCCTGAACAATAAGGAAACACACAAGCTGGCTCAGCGAGCTGCAAGCAGAGAGACAGATGGATGCTAAACTACTGTATAGTCTTTGTATTTAAGATGTAGCATGAGAGGCATGTTGAAAGTGAATCATGCCATTTCTGTGATCACAGGAGGGGAGGACAAGCTGCTGCAAACGGCTGCTGCACAATCGCATCTTTGTACCTTGTCTGGATCTTTAAGGCACTCATGATTCATGGCTCTGAATCAGATGACTAATTTGAAGCGGGCTGCTACATTCTATCTGGTACTGTTGGACTACATTTTTCTTTTAGTTTGCCAGTTCTGAGCTTGGATAAAGGATGGGGATCCTTCATGTGGTCATGTTCGGTTTCCTCTCAGGTGAGTTCTGATGTGTTTTTTCCCCCCCCTGGAAGATATCCATGTTGAATTTGATTCATTTGAACTCTTAAGTAGGGGGAAATCTTCAAGCTTGCAATTATATATAATTAGCTGCTGATGAAAAGCACAGATGATAATAATTTTATTATATTTTCTTTTTAAGAGATGAAAAATATTGAGTCACCACTAACAGTTCTGTAACAACTAAGCAGTTTATTTTTAGGGAATATGAGTAATTTAATAGCTTTTTTCATCACAAAATGCAACTTTTTAATTTGTGTTGACAGAAACTTTTTTTTTTTTTTTGGATCCAGTAACATTTTTTAAAATACAGTTTGTGCTTCCATACTGACAGTTGTAACAATAAAAAGTGTGTCTGAGGGCATGAGAGTACAACATTCCCTCAATTTTGATTACGTGGGGTCCCCTTCCTCCATGCATTTACTTTCTTAATGAAATAAAAGCCAAATGCAAAAAAACAGAGACGGAGAGATCAGGAAAAGCACTTCAAAATGATCATAGGAAAGTTATTATGGGAGCGATCAGTGAAATTAACTTTTCATTGCAAAATTAGATAAAATGAAACAGTGATGACTTTGATGATTTCTGAAAGGCTAGATGAACATTATAGCTAAACTCATTGCTGTGTTAAGTATAATACACTGTATTTACAATTTCTCTGTGTATCATTAACAAAGTGAATTGAAGGTTGCCGTGTATTATTATCATTATCATTGTATCCAGAATTTTAATGTTCATTCCATCTATTTATTCATGTGAAGCATGGAATTTCACTTTGAGCTGCATGTCTTCTATAAAAGGTGATATAAAATTATTACTACTATTATTATAACGCCCACTGCTGTAAGGTTTAACATTTAAAAAGTAATGTAATCACCAAAGAAAATGAAAAAAAAAGTCAATTCTGCTCTGTGAACAGCTTGCCCGGATGGTACAAAGCTGGTTTATTGTGCTCATTTGCTGGAATGAGCGTCCCCGTCAAGCAAATAATTCTGACTCCAGCCTCTGATTTCTATCCGTCTGACTCAACGGAGCCACATTCGTTACCTTAAACCGGCGTTTTCTTCGATGTCACAGCTGCGTGCGCAGAATCGACGCTGCAGGTAAGCGGCCAAGTCGGAGGTCAGGTCGTCATCCGCTGCTCTGGTCACCTCAGCACAGACGACACCTCCAGTCACAACGGCATCATGCACTTCTGCAAGGGAGCGTGTTCCCCAGAAAACATTCTCATTCAGGCCGAGAAGAAGAAGTCTGACGTCATACGGAAAGGGAGATACAGTATGGAGGTCCGCACAGGAGATGCGGTCTTCAACGTGACGATGAGGAGACTGAGGAAGGCGGACGCAGGGCGTTATCTATGTGGAGTGGACAAAGGCTTAAACGTTTTGTACCAGGAGGTCAATCTAAAAGTCCTAGATGGTAAGTTTCAGGTGAGATCCATTTGAGAGTCACTCTTGTAATCTAGTACGCACGTTTTGGACAACAGGAAAACAAGCGTATGCCATTGAAACATCTTTCATCCTCGCGTTTTCCAGAGGCGTGCTGATCCAATGAAACTCAAACACTGCTGATTCTATCCACGAGCACATAAAAATGATCAAAATGAGCAACAATAGACGATTCAACAGATAATATAAGCTGTTAATTGGACAGTAACGGGCAGCGAGAGAATATTCTGCATCAACGAAATTACTAAATGCACTGAATATCTTGCGTTGCTACAACAGTGAGAAAATGAGCACTTTCCTCACCAGTCGCCATTTATCTTCTCCAAAGCCTCTGCTGCTCTTCCTGGATCTACTTCCGCGGCTAATGTCCTGCGGACGGAGGCAGAGCCTTTGCTCCGACGCGGCTTTCCATCCAGCACCCAACCATCCGTGGTAGCACAGACGCTGCATGCTGCAAACGGGGAGACGAACCAGAAAGCAACGAGCAACCTCTCAGGTACCTCAAAATCACTGCTGAGAGCCATAATATGCTCAACAAAAATGCTAAACGTGCCACAGTGTAAACTAAATGTTTTTTTTTGTGTTCTTTTCATGAAATACATTTTTTTTTTACAATTTAAATGCTAAAACAACTAAGTCTAAATATAACTACATTGTTATATTCCTGCGTTCATTATAAAAAAAAAAGTCTGTTTTCTATTGCATCTCATTGTATTAGAAAATTTTGTTCCAAGGTTCCTTTTGAGAAGGAGGAAAGAGGTTGTGAGTCTTCTGCTTCAAAAATGAGCGTAAAAAAAAACCCTATTAGAATTAGCAATGGTCAGAAATAATCTGGTGGGTAATTATCATGTAATTGTACTCACAGGGAGGCGATCTCTATCGATACTCGCCAGGCAGATAGTGAGGCGTGCAAGATCACTTTTCGTCACAACCATCCAGAACGATGGCAAATACAGACTTTACCAGTCTGCCACTCAATCGTGATCGTTGGTGGAGTGGCATAGCTCGGAGGGCTTCTTCATCACACCATGGAGTGTGAGAGCATTGGCCAGCATTTTAACAGCAATATAAAATGGCAAAAAAAGATGCGGAGATTACAGCAAAACCAAAGAAGTTAAACAACAGAACTATATAGTTCACTAAAATCAAGTAATCTCTGTCCGTCTGTCTGTCTGTCTGTTTGTCGCATATCTGGAGAACCACTCGTCTGACTAATGCCAAATTTGCCGCGTGTCACTGTGGACTTGAGTGTGTACAGTGTGGAACTTGATTCGATTTAGACATGCAGCACATCCAATGTGAATATATTGTGATTAAATACCGATCTGTGGTGGTGGGACACCGTCTGCCGCTAGCAGCCAATAGCTGGCGATCCGCCTCCCCTCCCATAGTCACTCTGAGCCCGCAGGAAATGGTCACTTAAGACTTAAATTGCACCCACAAGCACTACAACTTCTATGATATGTTTGATATTAATACATTTTGAATGAAGTGGTGAGCTGCTGCCCTATAGCGTTGCGGGACGGGATAAAAATGGTGCTGGCATGGTGCCAGCACCCACAGCACGATTTACACGGAAAGCAAGCTGCAGCTAAAAAACCTCGCTAACCCACTAGGGCATGTATTTGATAAGTAAATTATAAATATGCTTGCATTAAATGAATTAATCTTGCTTATGTCCATTGAATGATTTATTTTTTTCTTCGTTAAACACCATTTAAAGAAAATTGAGATGATACTTCACGAACAAAGTGAAGTCTTTTTAAGTATATTTTTATCTTTTCTTTTATGAAGTATCTTTTTTATAACCGTTTTAATTATTTTGCTCTGTCGCACTTTGAGATTGTTGAAATGTAAAGTGCAATACAAACAAAATGTATTATTATTAGTATCTACGTAGCTGCTATGATAAGAACTGCTCAAGTTGTCTGAAACTTTAAGTAAAAGGAGCTTCAGTGCTTCCTATATTAGCTCCTCTAGCATAGGATACATAGGACCTTCCTTTACAAAAAGAAAGGAGTGTTTGCCATCCCACAATCCCTTGCTGTGCACCTTTCTGTTGCTCACAGAAACATACAAACATGAAACGATCATCTGCATCTTATAAGCTGCAGGTAGTTTTAACAACATTAATGTGACACTATTATCCCTCACTCCACTGGCATCACCTCAGTCATTTATTTACTCATCTGTTTAAATTTTTGTCATTCAGTTACTTATCACCAAGTGTTACAGTTCATCGAAATTAAAAAAAAACGTCATCATGTTTACCACGTTTCTTGTCTTGGTGTAATTAGCAGCTACAATCGTTCTATGATACAATAGTTCTCAGATGTGAGGATCACATTGTGTTGATCACTTATTACTTGTGCGCGCGCGCACACACACACACACACACACACACACACACACACACACACACACACACACACATTACTGTCATTCCTTATTTGTTGATCATTCTATTGTGTTGATATTTTCTCCTATTTAAAGCTGCAGTCCTCTTGACTGGAGGCTGCTGCTGATTCTCATCTCGGGGATAAAGTTGTGTTAAATAGGTCAATGATGAGTGTGATGCTGCTATTGTAGAATGATCTAACTAAGGTTGTAGCTAGATGTTTTTAACTTGTTTGAAACTTCAGGTTGATGATATCTACAGTAGTTCTGCAGGTCTGACATGCAATGACCTTCTTGTATTAGCGGATCCATTATTTACATTCTTAGTTAGACATGTCACTTCACTATTGCGGTTTCTATTTATTTGTTAATTGTAATCATAATCTTGATAAGGCATCATAGTTTTGTCCACGTTCATAACGATTAGCATTTAACAACATGGTGAGGAAAAGATGTGCTTTTTGTAGTCCATCTGCAGAACATTGTAGTTTCACTGCAAAACTACCACATTGACATACAACGTCGCATGATGACGATTTCTATTGGAAAGTGCGGTCGGATTCTCGGCCCTAATTTATTCTCCACATCTTTCCTTTCCGGGGTTAAGGAAAAGTAGATACAAAAGGGAGATAAGGGAGACTATTCAAACGCACCCAACGATGTTGCTATGCACGGCTATTGCGCATGCACTGCGTGCGGACACAGATGTGGAGGAAGCGGGAGTTTAAACTTCTGGGACGTCATCCTGGAAGACAGGTAGCTGGACAACATTGCACAGGATGGCTTGGCGCACTTGAACGCACGTGTAAGTAATTCAGATATACATATTTTTATTTGAGTGCATTTATTTCTGTAGAACTGAGTGAGCGATAAATAGCTGTTAACATATTTGTGAGACATTTCTTGTTAAGTATCATGAGATAATTTTTGTTGTGATCTGGCGCGATGTAAATTAAACTGACTTGACATTTCCCAGCTGTTTTTTTTTCCTAAAATAAAATTTTAGTCTAGTTTATCGCGATTAATGCCAGCTAGCTTAGCTTTGTAATGGCTCGGTTTTTCATTTACAACCGTGGTGCATGTTGGATATTCTTCACTGTCCAAAGTGGCTAAATGTAAAGACAAAAACGTAGTGTTGGACCCATGTTTTGCTTACTGCCCAGCGTATGACTGGGATGACGTTTGTCTACCGGCGTTTCGGTTACGACATCGCGTTAAACAGCCTTAACGTGCGAGTCAAACCGGACCGGACCGGTTTGGTGCTGCATGTGTGGGAAGATGAGCTCAGCGAAAGACAGTGTAACGTCACTTCCTGTGTAAATCTTCTGCTACACAGACTCAGCTTTAACCACAGATAAACAAAACACTAAAGGCTCTAGTTGCTAATTAATTGGAGGCTAATGCTCATTGACTTAAGCAGAGGAAGTAATATCTGGAAGCAAGATGAAATTGTAACACATGCTTTTTCTTCCCAGGTAACGCCGTTAGTATGATATCTATGTTTAGTCATTAAAAAAAACAAACAAACAAATTAAATTCACAATCTTAATTAGGTGAACTATTGCATACTATATTTCTCTGGTCTGTGTTCCTCTAGATTAAAGTTAGCAGTTTTCACAGTGCAGTGTGTGTGTACTTAAATATATGCATTATATATGCAAGCATCCATGTCTTAAAGAGCACAGAAGGAGCCTCTGCTCCATCTCAATGTGTTCTCTGGTCTCGCAACAAGAATTTCAAAAAATATTTCTTTCTCTACTGCATAGTCAGCCTAGTCTTACTTGGAAAGGCAAACTTTCCAGCAGTCAAATACTTCTTGAATTAACAAGAGTTACATCATGTGATTGTACTGATGACATTATGCTTGGCCAGTGATTAGGAAGGCATCTGGTTTAGCTGAGATCTTGTATTGATGTTGGTTACTTGCCCTTTGGGCTCCTAAGACCAGTTTTTTTTTTTTAATTTTGCACATGATAATCGTGCTTCAAACTTGCTAAGCTTGCAGTTTGCCATCAGGACTGTTGCCCTTTTAAAACTGAATATTATTGAATATTATTAGAATGGGTTCCTTTCTTTCCTCAGAGTGACCTAATCTGAACAAGTTCTTGCACAAGAAACTTGCGGAGAATGTACACGGTCAGTTGCTTTACAGCAAACACAAGAATCTTGTGCTCTTGTATAGGATCTACACTCAGTGAAGAGAGCTCAAGGCAAGTCTATCTTAGCAGACCAGGGAGCAGTGATAGCTAACATGTCTCTAGGGTCGTCTAGTTGGTCCCACAACACCTTCAAGAGGCTAGACAGCGATCTCTGGCGTCCCAGAGTCACCCCCCTAATGCCAGGTATCACTGCTCCTCACCACTGCACACCAGACTCCTAGCACATGCTACTACTGCTAGCGTATACTTCTTCGGCATATACTTGTTATGCCGACGTTGTGTTAGACTAGTCAGAGACCTCACAAATTTGCTTAATTGATATTGTTAAGTTCACAACATTCATTTTTTTTATCATGTACACCCAAATCAGTTCGTGCTTTGTTATTTTCATCCTCTAATTCCAACATTTCTTTAAGGTTTAAAAAGATGCATACAGCTTTTTTTTTGGCTAAACATATTTGTTTTAAAATTCTTAAACAACATTTTTAAGCATACTGATATATTTTGTTATTCCTCAGAAAACATGGCCGACAGTACTACAGACAGTCATAAACAACGCCTCTACTGAGGTAAACAAAGCCACCATTGATGGGCCTAATGCATTATATAATATATAATTATATAATTTCAAGAGCACATTTTTAAATGCAGTGTTTCTTTAGGAAATGTGCTGCTCTCCATACAGTTGTCCTTTCCATATTTTGATCAATTGAAATTTCACAAAACTATACATTGAGTTAAAAACTGTAAAT
>CAAKHG010030306.1:5635-17128 GCA_901007715.1 Dactylopterus volitans
ATCGTCTCCCTTTTTATCTTCATTTGTTTCGTGCATGTTGGACGCTGAAGTGCACGTGATCCTTCTCGGACTTTCCTGAAAAAGAGACTTTATGGCCTGTGCGGGGATACCGTGCTGACAGTCGTTTCAATTAGTGTCACATTTTATCTCAACCAGGTTACTTAAAGTCGGTGAAAGGAGAAAGTCACGTGTGTGGGTCCCGCGCTGTCCCCCTCTTTATTATCTCAGAGAAATGGGTCAGCAGAGATTGGAGATGATATTAAAAAGCCCTTCCTTCGTGGTCCCTCTGTGGCAGGCGGAGTGCGCGCAGATTACGCACCAATTAAACTCCATCCAGAGGGCGTTAATAGGGCTTGAAGGGATTTACATGCTGTCCAGTCGAATGTTGCACGCTTAGGGGATGACATCATTTTGATCACCTCTCACACCGGCTGACCCCCCCCTCCCTGCCTAAGTGTAGCCTGCTTCACCCGTCTACCTGCGGTTGTCCCGTGTCTCACCGGACCGCGCTCGTCACTGCGCATTTCCTCTCTGATAGGACGACGCCGCAGCCTCCCTCCCATCCCTCATCCCTCTCTCCACCGCCTCTCCCGTCCTGTTTACCATATGTGAGATACATAGGCCGTTTAAATTCCGGAGTGTGCGCAGGTCCTCGGAGGAGAGTCGAAGAGGTTGGAGGAGGAAAAACAAGCGAACCAAGGGAGCGTAGCTATAGTTGTGTTTACTGCTCAGTGGAATAAACGCCGCAGAGTCGCAGACTTCCAGCCATCCACGGAGGAGAGAGCGTCCTGGATGCTGAGGGGAGGAGGAGGAGGAGGAGGAGGAGAAGGAGTAGGAGGAAGGGGAAGCGTGGCACTGAAAAAAATAAATCCATAAAACACCAAATCATTTGGCGGTGATCATCAGATTACATCCCTAAACTAACGCGGAACTCGCGCCCAGCGGCGATGGACTTCAGCTCCCATCACTGACGGTAGGAAACAGATTTTTGCATTGGCAACGTTCGCTCGGCGTGACTGGGTGAAGGCAGCAGTGGAGTTGGCGTGAAACAGCGCAGGCGTCATCTTCTTCTGTTGCGACGCGAATGGAAGTAGCGATAGCGCGCCCGAGTGTAGCCGCGGTTGTCAGTGGTGCTCCACTGACGCGCCGGGGATGTTACCCGCAGGAGGTGCGAGGAGACGCGGTGATGCGCACCAGAAACATCCACAATGCGCCGGCCTGTAACGGAGCACAGCCTGCTAATGCGGCACAGCGCCCACAGCTGACACCCTCGAATAAATAAGAGCCGGGCCATTACTACTAGCAGACAGAGTCAGTCGAATGTGAATGATGTGTGATTGTTCCAGATTTTTGGTGCCAGATGTGTCTCCGTGGTTGGGGTTTCTCCCTGCACGGGAAATTATAATGAGGGTCTATTTTCCAGACTTAATGGTGAATAGATCAATCCAGTTTGATTTTTTTTTTTTTTTTTTTGGGCTCAGTGTCATTTCTCTCTTAAGCCAATCACATGCCTCTTTTAGGAATCGTTGATGGTATAGGAGAAACTGGGCTGATAGCTCAAACATAAACCACATTACATGTAGATATTCTATGGAATTGAAACAGACATTTAAACAGATTGAGATGTGGACAGTAGAAATGTGGACCTCACACTGACATGGTGATTTGGATAAATATACTGTACAATCCATGTCTTGGGGTTTCTAAAAGGAAAAAAAACATGTTTATCATGTCTCAACATGGGTGGTGGCGCTGCCTCTGCTGCTGTGCTTTGTGACTGATGTAATTACTCTACACACTGTTAAACAGGTAAAAACCAACCTTCTTTCTGCCTCAGCGCTACTTGTCACAGACAGCAAAGGGAAAAGTGGATCACTTCAAAAGACTCTGACAAGAAATAATGTATTTTCACCCTCAGCCGAGCGTGCATGCCCTGTTGTCCTTGGAGAAATGTCAAGCGTTTGAAGAGGCAGGCAGAATTCCCTCATTATTCCAGAGTTGATCTCATCCATGAATTGCTGATATGTGGGATGTAGATAATTGTCTGTGGCACAGTTCTTCCCATTTGTTCATTATAAACATTCTATAGCAACAACAACTGCAAAAGTTAAATGATATTCCGTAAGACACACAGAAATTGCTTAAATCAGGTACTTGGGTGTAGAGGTGCTATGTTATTGTCAGACTGTGGGTTTATCAGATTTATAGTTCACACAGGCTGATAATTTGAATGTGGGCTCATTAAGAAATGTCAGTGCCCGAGTCACTGGATACAGTGCTCTCACCTTCACCTGCATCATCTGTCATTTGTCTGTATGCAGCAAGAAAACGATCATGATTTGTGCTTCAAATTATGCACCCTTTAGGCATCACACTTCAATTTAGGTCACCACATTATTCAAACTCCCATAGAAAACACACTTTTATGGCACTTTTTGGGCTTAAAAGAGAAAACCAAAAAAGAGGTGAAAAGACATGATGAATGTGCATTTCTGATACTGATCATTGTTTTTGCAGGAGGGAACATCAGGGCTCCTCTTTTCATTTCCTTACTTTAATGGGGTTTCTGTTATAATAACCATATTGCTTCAACTTCTACTTGTAATACAACTTAATTATCATCTAGGGGTGACGCTCTACTACAAATCCAATTTTCAGTTAAATCAGCCAAAGCACTTGAAGCTTCCACAGTTGAACTGCAATGACTTAACTTTGATTTGTAACCATTTCCATTCTCTTTCTCTCGCTACATGTTTGGTCTTGTGAATGCTCCCAGTTCTCCTGTTGCTCGGATGACCACAGTTCCTCATGGCACTTATTCACGAACCCCGTGCCCCTTCGCCCTCTCTCTCCGGCTTCAACACACCCCTCTCTGATCCCCCATCCTTTCGCCGACTGGATGCCGAAACACCCTGCACCCCAGAAATGGACTTGACCCCGACCCAGTGCGTTCTTCGCAATGTCCTCTCCATAGATACTGGGGGTGCTGTTGAGCCCGGGAGCAGAGTAGGTGAAGGGCAGAATGCTGGACAAAACCAGACGCCAAGCGAGGAACAACAGGAGCACTTTGCCAACAGTATCCTGAAGCTCCATGAGCATGATGGGAGTCCTGGACGGACAGAGGGCGAGGGGCAGGAGCTGGACAGCAGCAAGGTCAGAAGTGAGGCAGATGACGCCCGGTTACAGTGCCAATCGAATGGAGGTGGAGGAGGGTTCCTGGAGGGGCTGTTTGGGTGTCTGCGGCCTGTCTGGACTATGATTGGCAAAGCCTACTCCACAGAGCACAAACACGATCTGGACGGTGAGTCAAGGCCATTTCATTGAACACTCCAGCTTCCCGTGAACACATGCACACACACTGTAATCAATGGTTGCTTTTAGTATTCCAATAAAAACAACCACTAGCTGTCATTTAATTCTAGTCTGAAGCTTTGATATGCTAATTAAATGTTCTTATCCCCCAGTTTAATTATATTAAACAGTTGGTAGGAAAATTACTCCCACAAAGGCCATGTTGTAAACAAACACTTTCCCTAACGTGAAAGAGACCCAGCTAGACACAGACTCTATCAAAGCTGCAAAGGGCTTATTTTCCCCTGATATTTCCCCCCCTATCCATTCGCCTGCTTGTGCCCACCACACCGTCTCACAACTACTACCCCCCTAATGAAACTAGCTGCCTCTGACGCTGTGTTGTTTATGTCTGCAGCCACTACAATAGAGCAGAGCTCCCCCGGGACTCCTCTGCCAAATCTGCTTCATGAATTATACATGGCCATGCTCTGACCCTATGCCTCTCATCTCTATTAACGCAAACCTGACACACACATACATGCAAGCATGCGCCCAAGCATGATTGCACACACACGCGCACACACACACACACACACACACACGCACGCACGCACGCACACACGCACGCGCGCACGCACACACGCACACATGCACACAATCACATTCACAGACAGACACAATTAATATCTATCACCAACATAAACAAATTAAATCAGATAAGATGCAAAACTTGAAACTTGTTTGAAATCAATACAGCCTCACACATCACTCACAAAGGTGGCAGATTTACATCTACACTCATCTTTATAGCCCTCTGATATTATATTACCCATTTATATTTGACTTCCACACTTCCCCTCCTCCTCCTGTCTCTCATTGTCTTCTTTCCTCTCCTTTTCATCCTGTGCTGTTATCACTCTCAGCTATCTGCACCTCATTGCTCCCCTCTCCTCTTTGCTCAGGGAGTCACCCCCACTGCAATGACAGGAGCAAAAACAGATATTACATCTGGTGCAATAAATAAGGGTATCACCTGCCTGCCTACTGCATGACAATGCCCTGTTCATTGGCTTCGATCAGTAGGAAAACTGTGGCACAATAGTAAGCAGGAAAATTGGCAGCCCTTTCTTGATGATGTGATGTGCAAAATTTCTCCAATTTAGCAAACAAGGCAGAGCTGGGGAGACATATGAGATGTCTGAAATGTATTTGAGCAGCTCATTACACCTCATTAAATCAATATAGAGCATTAATCATTTATATTATCCTTATTAATATGATAAGTGTGCCTGGATCTTCTTAACAACAGCAGCAAAGCAGTTTGTATATTTTTTTTGTCTGTACTAACACTCTGTCCTCTGTCACATGGACTCCTACTGGCCCCTGGGGAGTCCCCATCCTCTCTCATCTTTTTACACAAACAGTCGGACAGCTACCTCCGCCAGTATCGCCACTGCCCCTCCACCTCTCCATTCACCATGCATCCACATTAGGCTCTCAAATCCCTTCCCTTCCTCCAACCCCCTGTTAAGCGTTGGACCCCTGTTTCACGTCAGCCCTACAAAGGCACTAAGCAGGATTTAGAAGGCTGAGGGAGAATTACCCACAGGAGATTAGGGCTCCTCGTCTGTCTGCCTACTCGCCCCAAGTCTGAGGTTACGTTGAGGTTCAACTACAGAACAAAATAATCAAAATAACCTATGACATGCAGGGCGTAGGCCTACAAGAGGTAACACTGTCACTGGCGTATTGATAATACAACTGAATGTCAGATAGCATTTTATAGTGTTCTTTTAGTGTAGTCTTCCTCCATAATTGTTTCACCATTGGCTGTCTTTTAATGTATGGAGCAGGTAAATATCAATTTCATCTGAGTGCTGTCAGTGTTACACAACACACTGTACCACAAGACAAGAGCTGACAAGAGCCTATAACTTTAGAAGAGGAAATTATATGAATGCGTTTAAAGTGGCAATAGATAAGATTTTCTAATTAAACATGTATCGAAGTAAGTGGTGATTGTGGTTTGTTTTCTGGCTGTTAGCCATAGCTGTTTGTAGCACTGGCATTGCATTCAGCAACATGTAATAAATTGTGTTTTCCTGCCACTGGGCTGGGACCAAACAGAATTCATTGGTAAAAGCAAAGCTTATAGGGAACCATTCTAAATGCTGGCAATGGCGTTGTTTTATAGCCATTATATTGTGGAATCACTATATACATCATAATAAATGACAAAAAGCTTGTATATTACCAATTTAATATGGGCATGTAAATCATTGCATCACCATCAAGTCTATACCAGTAGTTCTCTGAGGCTGTACTTGCTAACATTAGCAAAACATTAGCTATTAGAGGTGAGGCTGATTGAAATATTATGTTTTGCTGCTCAAAAGTCAGAGCCAAGCAAACTAGATGAAAGGTCAAAGGATCACCAAAGTTATTCTGATTTTATCCGCAAAGTATTATGTATTTGCCTACCAAAGTCTATGGCAATCCATCCAGTACTTCTTAAAGTATTGACTGAATGCCCTGAAATGTGAACCTGCTATTGCTGGTAAAATGTCAGGAGTTTAGTCATCAGCGTTTACTGTCTGGGAACTATTGATGTTACGCTAATGCACACGACAAACAATTTCACCAAACGGGTACAATAGCTGTCAGTACGCACTGAACTTAATATCGACCTCATGGTGGCACTGACATACTGACGGACCAACAATCACAGCCATCCACTCAGCCTCACCATTAGCATAGTTGCAAATAAAATGGATTAAATAAAGTAAATAAAGTGGGTCAATCATAAGGGATGTGCTGTTGGTCTATTATAGCAATAGTAGCGCAATAGCGTGCAGCAGTAGCTCTTTCTTCATATGCCAGTCAATATGAAACACGAGGTGCACTTAAGAATATTAGTTTGAAGTTCTGCTCCTTTAATTAACTTGGAGAATTAATCATGAATTCTTTGGCTCGATCCTCCTCTCCAATCTCAGAGGCGTGGGAAGTCCCCTTTGAAGAGATATCAGACCTGCAGTGGGTGGGCAGTGGAGCCCAGGGTGCTGTCTTTCTCGGCAAACTGCATGGACAGGAAGTGGCGGTGAAGAAAGTGCGGAACATCAAAGAGACGGATATCAAGCACCTGCGCAAGCTCAAACACCCCAACATCATCACTTTCAAGTTAGTAAAGATGATCATTTGGTTTAATACACCACAAGCCGCTTGCAACTATATTTGTGATTTATTTTTCATACTCTCTTGACAATCATTCATGAATATTAGCTCTTTATGAATCCCTGGTTTTCACCACCCGAGCACATATTCTGTTACTGTTCAGTGAAAGCCTCATGTATTCATTGTCAGCTTTTGCAGGATGTAAGATAACTAGCCTTGAATTGCATTAAATAGGCTTTTTGTTTTTTAGTGTGTGCTACCCAAACAAATTCTACATTTCATACTTCTCCACTATATCAGGGGTATCTGTACCCAGGCGCCCTGCTACTGCATCATCATGGAGTACTGTGCCCAGGGGCAGCTGTACGAGGTGCTGAGAGCGGGCAGGAAGATCACTCCATCGCTGCTCATGGACTGGGCCATGGGTATCGCTGGGGGGATGAACTATCTTCACCTCCATAAAATCATCCACAGAGACCTCAAGTCGCCAAAGTGAGTTTTGTGGGCCTGTAATAATTTGACTGTGATTACAGCTGTGCCATTCAAGTGTTACTGGCAATGTAGCCAGTAGCAGCCAGTGCTTCAGTGAGGCTGACTGAGTGGTCTCAAAACTCTTTTCACTCAGAGAAAGGATAAAAACATTTAAAGGAAGAACATTTTATACTATTTATCTTCCATTGAAAACCCACAATGAATGGGCTGTATAATCTTTTGCTGGCTGAATGTGACGCTGTAAATCAATTTGAATCGTCGAGATTAACTGATGCAAACAGGGAGGATGGTTTATATTTACATTCCACTTTTTGCAAAATTTGACACTGGGGATATCTCAGATATTTATTTGATTGATGTGGTTGTATATTGGATGTACTGGCCTGGATGGTTCTGATGCTATAATCAATCAACAAACTACTAACATTGAGAACATCTTTATATGGTGTGAAAATGTGTCATGTTACTGACTAACAAGGTAGCTGTTCTCTGACACAGGTGGACAGAAACTTGATAAATGTTATCTGACATTTAATTTCAGCATGTTGATCACCTATGATGATGCGGTGAAGATCTCCGATTTTGGCACATCCAAGGAGCTCAGTGATAAGAGTACCAAGATGTCCTTTGCTGGCACCGTTGCCTGGATGGCTCCTGAAGTCATACGCAATGAGCCAGTGTCAGAGAAGGTGGACATTTGGTAGGTGTCATAACCTTTTCGACTGGTCTTTTGCCTTTGTGAACATTTTGTATTTTCCTTAAATGATTTGTCTTATCTGTCTTTGAATCACCATAGAATCTCATTAGTTACAGTCCACTACAGTATAGAGCTCAGGATCTTATTTCAAGAAAATCTATTCAGTATTATGTGCAATATCTCATTACATGAAATTCTATAGGGCCTCGACCATATCTGATGAGTTCCCTGTGTTAAGTCCTAATCACTCCCACTACATTCTCCCTCTCCCTCTCTCCATCCCTCCATCACTCTTCCTCTCCGTCCTGAAAGGAACACTGGCTAATTTAATAATTGATTTGCCAGATGCTGCAGTGCTCAGGAGAGGCTGGAATAACCTTCCAAGCCAGTGGGTGGTTTGGCCCAGGTCCAACAGTGCATTAGCAGAAAAGTGAAAATAGGATTAAAAAGCTTTTGATGTAGAATGGAAGCATATCGTGGGTATATACCTCTCAGTTTTGTTTAAATGTATGCAAATCACTTCATAGTTCAAACCACAAAATGGGAGAGTGCATTAGGGGAAGGCTTTCTCATGTCATATGTGTGAAGTTTTGTGCTGACATTCTAAAACAGCACTGACAGCTGTGTTGCTTACGGACTTTTATATAAGACGTGCATGAAAACAGCCAGAGGTGGAAATGAATATCAGCACCTCAATGCACTACAATGAAATAAAACATCTCATATAGTTCAAATGAACTCAATTAAATACAGCTTTATCTAAATTATATGCAGCAGTTTGCTAAAAAGGCCAACAACCACACTCGAACAATAAAATTGACTAAACAGCAAACACACAAAACACACTTTGAAGGTTGAAGGCTTAACATTAAAATAATTTGCAGATTCATAAATACTGGACTTTCAATGAAGGTGATGGAGGTCATTTTGAAATGTTTAATGATGTAATTGCACTTTGTGGAAACCAAGCAGAATGTAGAACATGAATATGTGTAGCAAATTAAACTGCAATAGTTGTTGAGATGTGAACTTTAACCTTAAATATATCACATTTCTGGATGCCTTTTATGTTTTATAAAGCACTGAAGTGACTTGCTGTTGATATGAAGGTGCTTTACAGGCCTAAACGTCATGATGGCGCAAAAGTAAAAGTGAGGACCATTTAAGTCATGAGGCTACAACATGTGAAATACACAATTATCTTTATTAAAAATCATGCCAATCCATGCTGTAATGTAATGAAGAGGATAGCCAACCACACACAAGTCAACTGAGTGACCAACATCCCTGAAAGCTGTGCCACTGGCATGGCTAAAAAAAAAAAAAAAAAAGATAATGTTACTTACTCTGGGCCATGTTCCATTGAATGGATTCAATAAATTGACTGGTTTAAGTCCTACATTGTGTAATTAGATATAATTGTATAACGTTTCAGTTTAACTACATTGCTACTTGGTGTGTGTGTGTATAACATGGTTGATGATTTTATTTCATTAATTTTCACTTCGTAAATGTTGAGTGTGTGAATCATGTGGTGATTTATGTTTTTATTTAATTTTGTTCAAATGGAAATCATCAGAAAATGCATGGAGTGCTACTGCATTACTTTTATATGTATTTATTTTTATTTCTGTTTCTTTTTGTTTTGTTTTGTTTTTAATTACAAAATGATACCAATACTTTACAGAAATACACCAATACAATTGTTGCAATCTAATTATCAGCAATTTCTTAATCTGGTATTGAATAGAATTCCTGCAGTGCCCTGACATAAAGCAAGAAATAGTATTCTTGTGCATTTTACATCATAAATTGAAAACAAGGAGGTGGAGAGTCAAGCTCACACACCTCCTCGATGCTGAGTGTGATGCTCGTAGCACCTTGGATACATGATCACTATGGCAACCCAGCGAGTCACCAACAACAGACTTTCTTTAGTTACCTGGCCTTCCCATGGGCCTGCTCTCCTGGTGCCCCACAAACCAGAGCGCTCAAACTCATCAATGAATGTTTACGATTATGGCAAAACCTGCAAAGTCAGAAGAATCATTCAATAACTGTTGGAGCTGTGATGGGTTACATAAATTGATTAAACTTCAGTATGATACTTGTTTACACACAAGTCACAATCACTAACATTGTGTTCAATATCATCATCCAGCACTGATGATCTTGACAGAAAATCATTGACCAAACTTTTCATCATAAACTTTGATAATGTTCTCTTTTTGCTACCAAAGACAAACCACGGGGGATAAGCAGGAAGGACTCTACGTGGAAATGATATCTGTGTATTTACACCAATAAAATATCCATTAAAGATAACAGTTGTAACAATCTCAATGGTTGAAGCAAGATGTATTGCAGCGAAGTTAAAAGCGTGGCATTTTAGCTGACTCTCAGGTCTTCGCCACACATCGCTCCCAGTTTGTCTGAAGCAGATATCCTCCGTTTCTGCAGGTCGTTTGGTGTCGTGCTGTGGGAGATGCTGACAGGAGAGGTGCCCTATAAGGACGTGGACTCCTCGGCTATCATCTGGGGAGTTGGCAACAACAGCCTGCAGCTGCCTGTGCCTGATAGCTGCCCCGACAGCTTTAAACTGCTCTTGAGGCAATGCTGGTGAGGAGACAGCATGGGAGAGGAAAGAAAAGACTGGAGGGAGAATCAGGGAGAATGGAATGATATGGAAAAGGATAGCTGATGTGATAACATTAATTTAGAATCAATAAAAAGGCAGAGTGCTCATGGAAAAGGAAGGCAAAACAAAAAGTAACAGAAATAGATTTAGAATAAGGGCACTGTGAAAGAGGAAAAAATGTAAACACATGTTTGAACTGTAAACAGGAACTGCAAGCCAAGGAACAGGCCGTCGTTTCGACAGATTCTCCTACATCTGGACATCGCTTCAGCTGACATCTTATCCACCCCACAGGAAACTTACTTTCAGTCACAGGTAAGTGTCATCAAATACAACTTTGATTTGATTTTCTAAGATGTAATTAAACAGGGTGAAGGGAACAAAGGAACAGTTGTACAAAGATCCATGGGTGGTGGCAAATAAGGAAATGCTGTCGTTCATGGTCAGCATCTGTAACGCACCAGAACACTGCTTAAATAATTTGATTCGGTTGAATTTTTAATTGTTGAGTATTTAGCAAGTTTATTATCAGGCCAGTTTAGAGGAAATAGAAAAAGAAGGAGAATGACACTATGTGGAAGTGAGGGAAATATTGTGGAGAAGAGTCACATTTTCAATAAATAAATAATCTGCTGCCTGTTATAAAAATTGACATCAGGTGAGGCTCATAAATGAGTTCTGTATATCACTCTAGGTGAAAAACTTCTGTCAACAGCTTCCCCTGTAATCATTTTGCTTTCAAAGCACTGACATTTGTATCCAGTCTGGTGCCGAAGGCACTGGAGAGCGTGCAGCTGCATCGGGGCCCCAGGCCTCTTGGGAGCCCACTAATAATGGGTCGCCTTTCGGTCACAACATATTATATTGTTCCATGGTCTCTCTTGTCTGTCACGTGACTGTGATGATTTCTGGTCAAACTGAGAACCTCTCCAACCTCCGTCATATAAAAGACTGATGGGAAGTCTGTGTGATAGCAAAGAAGTGTGTGTGTGTGTGTGTGTGTGTGTGTGTGTGTGTGTGTGTGTGTGTGTGTGTGTGTGTGTGTGTGTGCGTGCGTGCGTGCGTGCGTGCGTGCCTGCCTGCCTGCCTGCCTGCCTGCCTGCCTGCCTGTCTGTCTGTCTTTGCCATGTCAGTTCATGTTCAGTTTTGCCTTCTAAATATTGATCAAGAGCTTAATGGATTTTTGTTGTGTTTTGTTGTT
>CAAKHG010030307.1:2084-19570 GCA_901007715.1 Dactylopterus volitans
AGGGACAAATCACTTGGTCACCACCCCCCTCAACACGGAAGCTAATACAACTAATGGAGCCATCTATAGTGTTTGACTGGCTTGATGCTGTTTGAATAGACTACAGCCGCCTTATTATTGAGATTCTTCAGCAACGTACATCAACTTGGATATTAGTTTCAGTTTGGCGGTTGTGTGGGGAAGAATTTAAGACATAGATGTGGATAAAACGTCCTAAATGGTGCTTAAAAATGCTGCTCTTTTTCCCCCCTCCTCTAATCAATGCCACCCTCATGATTTTCCCTTTCATGGACTTTCTTAAATTGACTCACTGTTTGTAGCCACCAGATGGAACCAGGGAAATGGTGAATGAGCCCCAGACATAGATCTGACAGGTTTTTTAAAAAGATGCCTGGTTTGTGCTGACCTACATCGCTTTTTCTTTCCAATCATCTTTCCTCCTGGGCCACCGCCGGCTCCAGAGGCTGCCACAGGGACCAGCGGCCTTCCTGGAGAGTCATTAGGAGGTTTGACTCACTGTGATTGCTGGCTCAGACACACAATTGAAAGAGTCGGATATACCAGCTGATAAAGGGAGGCAACAACTTCCTGCTTGATTAATACTTCACATTTTAGCAGAGTGCAGCTGGTACATGATAACATTACTGCTGTCAAGGCTTGATTCCCGCTGAAGCCACTCACGCTATCAGTGCACAAGCCCAAGATGCAACAACAGCTTTTATAACAGCAGCCATCAAATTGCAATTAGTGTTTGACGTCCTCTGCAAGTGATTATTTTTTATTTGTCATCTTTCCCAAGTTAAAAACAAGCACGCCGTCAACAGCAAAAACGGGTTGGTGGTTTCCGTGCAGCAGGACAATCTGTAAACTGACATGCTAATACAAGTTTTAATGGCTTGTGCATTTATATATCCAGCAGACACAGAACGACATTAACATTGATTTAGATTTGTTTTGGTTATTTCTATGTACTCCATTTCAGAGATCAGCAAACAATCTACAGCTTTTTTTTTTTTTTTTTTTTTAAGAGATTATGAAGTCCAGGGCCAGGAAGCTCTTTTGGGTTTGTTCTTATTTATTTCCCTGTTGCTTCTCTGCATGTGGTGAATCTCTGAGCTCATTAAGATTCAACTCTGCCATGCAAGAACAGCTTTCTGAGATGATAATAACACAAATAGCTTCTGAGGTTCTATTATAGATATCTGCAGGTGGGTGATTATGTCCAGTCCACCACTGGGCTTTGGCCAGTCTACCACGGTGACCCAAACCTACTTCCAGAACAAGAGGCTCCATATAATAAGATTGGACAACCTCTCACTTAACACCAAATGAGAAAATCACCGGCTTTGTCTGTAGATCCCAGCTGGAAAGAAAGAAAAAAAACCCCAAACATATTATAAAGTCTAATCACAGCTGCATTGGTGTCTTATTTGATCGTATCTGTACCACAACACCCTTTGTGGGAAACAGCTATAGATAACAAATATGGAACCCTTACCAAGCATGAAAGACTCAAAAAGTGCATGACACTGAACTTTCTCAAAGAACCACACGAGTGATGAGCTTTGCTTGTTTGTTCAACAGCTGATTTCACTGTTTACATCACCTCTGTGGACCTCTGACTAAAAAAAAGGCTGCTCAGCAGGTACAGTATTCTATTTTTTTTACATGAGCGGCATCAGTAAAACGAGATAATATCTGAGTGTTATGTTGAAAGCTCTGATGAGCCGTTCTTACGATATGAGTACACACAGCTCTCTGATGTTTGGGAATCATTACTGATTCACAAACCCACAGCAAGAATATCCATGTCAGTTTACACAGGCACCTCATCAAATGAACACTGTCGCACTGTGATTTGTGATTCTGGGCTTTACAAATAATATTGATCTGATTGGATAGAACAGGTAATACCTGTGTTTTATGGGATAATTATCACTCCACAGGTTTCCAACCGTTGTGGCTTGAGCCTCCTCAAAATAAAGCAAAACTATACTTGCACAGCCTCATTAAAGATATGTCTAAGGTTTATTAGATTTTTTTTTTGAGTAAGTTTTAGAAGCCTCCCACAAATTACACTTATATTCAAATAAACAGTTTTTTTGCACAGTTTTTGTTTGCCTGTATAAACCATTACAGCAATCCTTTCCTAACCTAAAATAAACACAGTTATTTTGGGGGGAATAGTTCAGACATATTATCACCTTGGAGTCAATAAAGCCAACCTTTAGCAAAATTAGGTTCTTCACACATCCAGCAGTTACAGAACATTATCATTTATTCTGAGTGATGTTTCACTCCACATGGTGAAACTAAATCCATATATTCCATTTTTAGACTTCTGAGGGAAATATTTGGCAATTTCACTGCTTAATGCTCTTCAGCCACCTGATGTTTGGTGCTGGCTCACTCTTAATAAAGCATTATGTGGCGAAGTTAATTAAAACATATGCCTGAAACTTCCTATACAGGTTTGTGAAGCTGCGAATAGCTGCAGTTCATCAGTATGTGCCATGCCTCTGATACTGCATGTTAATATTTGACACATTTCTTATGATAAACATAGATTATAACCACTTTGTTGTCAATGAACATATGGATCTGTTCAGAATTAACATTCTGTAACTTCTGAAACATGTTGACAATGTTTCCTCATCATCTTAATACGACTAAAAAAAAAAGTTACACTTGTAGAAATAAAACTAAAAACATAATCTGGGCAGCATTAACCACCATATGATATGTAATGAATGTAATTTCAAGGAGACGGTGTGCTGACGACAGCAAAAGAAGAACCTTAAGAGAAAAGTCTCAGTCTTTATGAGCCAAAAAATTGTCTCATGATCCCGAAATTTGATCTCGTGACGATAGATTACTCATTAATCATAAATTTTGAAACATAAGGGTGCCAGCTGTTTCGTCTCTGTCTATGTTAAATCAATTGAGGGATCATATGAACTAATGCAGATTTGGCATAACATAGTGCTCACAGCTTTATCTTGTTATTTCTCTAGTTTCAGATGTGATGTTTGTAGATATTTGTGCTTTGGGCTGTATTTGATTTCATTAATAAACCAACAGAATCTCAAATCTCTACGGAAGCATCTATTTTTATCTCGCAGCATATTTCACTAGAAAGCTGAGAGCAAAGGTCTCCTCTGTCTCTCTTTCACTGTCTGACAGCGTCTTGTCTTGTCATATATATTCTTTGCCGCATCATCCAGTTCCATTGTTTCCGACCTACAAGGCTCCATGAAAATGGCCAGGAGCAAGCCGGCAGACAGGAACTTGCAGGGTAACCACAGAAGCAGAGAGATGAGAAAGATGGACAGTGATGATGATGGAGAGCTGTTATTACTTGTGGAAGGACACTTGACGAACTGGCCCATGCGACCCCTCGGGGTAGAGGCTTGTTGGCTGGTTGTGATTAGAGTTATGTGCTTGACAGACCTCCAGACAGTGAATGGGAGAGAGAGGATGAAGGGGGACCAAGAGGTAAACCGGTCCTCATCCTCTAACTGACCTTTAGACATATTAAAAGAAAAACAAAAACAAAAAACAGCCAGCATATCGCAATAGCATTAACAGAGGACAGATAGATCTTTTCAAAGAGATTTGCCTTTCCTCCAAAGCATGTAGAATTCACAGATGACCTAGTTTGGGCAGCACACTTGGATGCACTGCAGAGAGGTTTGAAGAAAACTTTGTGCATTTTATTAATGGAATTCAAAGGCAGAATCTCCTCTGCGCAAAAACAAAACAAAACAAAACATAAATAAAAACAAAAAAAGCAGGGTTATAGGACCACACCTACACACCCTGCGAAGCCCATTGTTAAACAGCAGGTGTCTACCTCAAATGCTGAGAGCTGCAGGTAAAAAGGTCTGAATTCATGAAAAAAGAAATCTAAAATGTGTCAAGAGGAACTAAAATATGAGTTTTAGAAAGGAATACAGAAATATGGAAAATAAAAAAAATGAAAAATTGTGAAAAATTGTAAAGAGTTGGAACAGTAAAAGTAAACAGTAGACAGAATGCTGCAGGTCTGGATCCAGCAGATCATTACAGGGGAGGAAGGAAAACCTGACAAAAATAACAAAATAAGATATTCTTATGTTCATCTAAACAAAAAGGTTTATTTTCCTCATGTTTTAACTTTTCTTGATGGTCAAATACCGACAGAAAGCTTTTTCTACAGGCAATCACTCAGGATTCATGACTACACTAAATATGAAATGATCCCCGTTTTTGCATGACATTTATTTTAATCCCGTAAGGACATTTGCGTTTACAAGCGCTGTCAATCCTGATCTCTGTTGCCTTTCATAATCAACTTGCTAAGCCAAATAAATGTCAATTAAAGCAGTTATAACTTGTTCAGTGCACTCAGAGTACCATAAAAATTTATTTGGGGAATTCAGACTTTTCACCTCCACTGCAGCAACAACAACACAACACCAGTACAGGCGATCGTGCAATACTTCAAGCATAATTACAGCATAAAATCCCACTCTTATTATGACAGAAAACTACCCTGACATTTTTTTTGGTTTGTGTGCCTTACAAATCACTTTTCATGTTACCTCTTTTCTGGTGTGGTTTCGTTTTCTTTGCTTGCTGGGGCTTCTTGCAGGTCTGGGAGGTTGGCAAAGTCATCCTGTTCAGCCAGCCCGATTGCTAAAGACAGAACAACCATCTTCCCCTCACTGAACACGCACACAAACAAAGACACCACATGCACCAACATACCACAAACCAAAAAACAAAACAATAAGAACACATACACACACACACACACACACACACACACACACACACACACAGCCAGATGATGACAGAAACACACCAGGTCGCACGAAGCACACACGCATTTCACGTACAAGAAGAGAGTGGGAGAGAGGTGGTAGATTGTTGAGAGGACGTCCCTTTTATTTTCACAAAGACTCAGTCTGTGTTGTGCATGGCAGCGCTGTGGAGTCAGAAAAAAAACAACCCAAAACATTTGTGTAGAATAATTCAGTGAAGGGAAGTTACAGTGTGTGATTTGCTAACGGTTACTGATGTCATTAAAATGACCCGTGTGTGTAAATGTGCCTGCTGTCTGTCCCTCTTACCCACCTACTCACCCATAGACTGGTGGTGATCAAGCTTTTGAGGCAAGCGCCCCTAAATTATGGAATTCTCTGCCAGCATTCTTATGTTTTATTGATTCTGTTGCTTCGTTTAACAGGGAACTAAGATAAACCTCTTTAGACAAGCATTTGGCTCACATGTGTGCACCAGTCGGCACTATGTATGTGTGCGTGTGCGTTATTCTTTTCTATTACCCCTGGTATTATGTATGCCACGCCGTTGATTATTTCATCTGTATGTTCTCTTACTGTATGTTTAATACAATCATGCATTAAAGTTGTAGAGAGCATGCATGTTTGGGCTCAAGTTTGAATTTAACGTCGAACCGATCCATGCGAGGCCCAGTGTGGCTGCAGGTTTCTGCTCCAACCGAACCAGAGCTCACCTGATACAACAAATCAGCCGAGTGGAAGCGGCTCAGTCGATTGGTCGAGCGCAGTCAGGAGTTGCTCCCGCTTGGCTGAAACGAAACCCTGCGGCCACACCGGCCCTCTCGCGGATCAGCGGAACTCCGCCGCTGTGAATTCACCCGCGACCAGTCTGTCACTAACGAGCACAGCTGTCAAAGCCTGTCATCAACAGAGCTGCGTTAGCTGCTTGACAAACTAAGCTAACGACGGAGGGAAAACCACCAATGGCGGATTTTAACAACTTTTTTTTATTTCATCCGGGGGGAGGTGGGAGGGCGTTGACAGACCAGGACACAGCAGAGGAAGAGGAAACAGAGAAGGTGAGACCATTTTGACTTAAAATCCAGCGTTTTCTTAATACTTTGTAATGAGTAACGCTGGTGGGGACGTCACTCTCACTTTCCTCACTCCAACAGAATTTAAAACCTACTGTGACTAACTGGCTTGGAAGTAATGGGACCACAATTATAACTTGTCATGATGGTAAGCTCTTGCTTCATAATCTTTTATTTTTGCTGCAAAACTTTCATCATAAATTGGCTTTTTTATTTTATTTTAGAGTGTTGGTAAATGAGCATGGTAAAAGAGGGATAATCAACGCCTATGCGGTGATGAAGAATGACAAGTTTGAGCAGGCAAAGCACATTCTTTATTGATTTTAGCAAAGATGCTAACATTAAGATGGAGGTCAAACTGTGTTCAGTAACTGACACTGGTGGAATGCAGCTGAAATTTGTCAAGAAAGTGATAAAAGCTGGGCTAGGCAGTGCCAGCGCTAAATGGATGTCCACAGGCTGAAGGCCCATCAACATGTTTTCGGACCAGGACCTTCAAGGTTTCATGATCCAGATGACCTCAGGAGAACATCATACAAGCCATCTTCCAGGGGAACTATTTTTCCAAAAATTCATGGACTAAATGATAGTGAAAAGGCTATGAAAGCTATATTTTTTGCACTTACTGGAAACCTATGTTTATCAGTCAGTAACCATTACTATCTTGGTGTAACAGCACTCCTCGCTTACCACAAACACAGCTGTACTCATGCTAGTCATCATAACATTTCAGCTTGGTTTGGGTTCCAAGCTAATGTTATAATTGCATTGCAGGAGCGCTGTGTAAAATCCGATTTTTGGCGTAACGTTAGCTCCTGTGCTTGCTCTACATAAAGCCCATCAGAAAGAAATCATTAGGACTACCTTTTTTTTCAGGTACAACATAACCTCTATTGTTCCGATGGATTTAAAGACTTACATCTCTGGTTCACCCAGACTTGATTATTGTGACGGTCTGTTATCAGGCTGCTACTTGAGACATCTGCAAGTCTTCAGATGTCTCAAAACACTGCTTCTGATTACTTGTAAATCCTACGTGGTGTTGTCCTGTAATACCTGTTTGATCTCCTTCAAGCTTGTATCACAGAATACAAAGCTGCTGTCTCCCCACAGATAAAAAGGGGATGGAAGCTGCAGAATCTTTTCCTATGAGGCCTCCATGAAATATTTTCCCTGCAGACATCAGCTTGCCTGTCTCTGTTTACTGCTTTAATTTGATACTTAAAACTCATCCTTTTGCCTTCACCTTCATTTGGTTGCTTATTATTTGATTACTTCAGGCCCTTGTTCCTCTTATCCTTCAGACGGGGTCAGTCCCTGTCTCAATCAGTTATTTAAGTCCAAATCTGTCCTGCTGCCTCTGCATCTCTCTAAAGCTTGTCTGTTTGTTCTTCCCTGAGTCCTGGCTGTTTGCCTTCCTTGCTTTCTTTCCTCTTTCCTTATTCTCTCCTCTTTTCCCTCTCTTTTCTAATAGGCATCTCTGTGTCTCATCTTGGTACCCCTCTCTCTCTCCCTCTCTCTTTCTCTGTCTCTCTCCCTTTGCTGCTGACATCATTTCCAGATGTTGAGGATCTGTACCTTCATCCCATAAGAGACTCAGCTTCACCCTCTCTCTCTCTTTCCCTTTTGTGAATGCTGTCCCTCTCTTTCTCTCGCTCTCTCTCCATTTTTCTCTCTATCTATCGAGCTATCTTTCCCTCTCTCTCTCTGTCCCGCTCTCTCACTCACTCTCTTGCTCTTGTATGGTCACTTTCCTTGTCCCTCCTCTCTCTGTGTCTCCATGGTGATTGTGTGAGGCCAAGGTCTTTTCTTTTTTCATAGTACCTTGAAGTATCTTGATTACCACCAATTATATACTGTATTTTATCCACTTTATCTATAATGTTGTTAATGTCTTTTTCTTTGTACCCTGGAAGAGGGATATTTCCTGCTCTGCTTCCTTGGGTCACTTCCACTTTGTAACATTGCTGTGCAGATAGTAACGCGCCTTGAGACAAATTTGTGATACCAAAATATAAATAAAAATTACCAGACTTAAAGACAAACTGGCAGGTTTAAGCTACGACCATCTACCTTCATGTCCCCAATAAGCCTTATTCTCAGATTTAGAAACACTGATGTCTATAGGTAAGACTTGTGATTAAATGTTTGGATGATGCAGTTGTATAACACCAACAAGTTCAACATGCAGTAAAATTCACTTCAGTAAAGCATGTCTGATTGCAGTACACAGACACGATAAAAACTGCATTTAATACCGGCCATGTCAAACAAGTTTGAAATACCCATTAAATATGTCATATCAGTTATTTGTGTCATATCAGTTATTCCGTTTTTTTCAAAACAGTGAAGAAATAATTGTCATAGAAGTTGTAGACATGATTCATATACAAAATGTGGTTGTTTCAAATCAACCAGGCAGAGAGATCGAGAAACATGACATTTTGATGTCTGTATATCTCTTGTTGTTTGTTTCTTGGGGGGGAAAAAAAAGGAAAGTAAAAAGTAACAGAAGGGTGGTCGAAAGGGAAAACAGAAAGACAATAATGACCTGTAGAAAAAGAATAGGGAGACAAGTAAGAGCGAAATAAATTTATGAATATTTGGTACCCTGCAAACAAAAGGCTGCAGCAATGAAACAAGTTGATTTTCAGCGGTTACTCTCAATGTAAGCACGCTGGAGGTCATTTGAATTATAACTCACTGAAACAGGCTGGGAGGTGAATTCAAGAGGCCATGCAAACAGTGACCTTAAAAAATACGCATGTGCCCACAAACATAACCTTGGTAATTCAAAGTAAAAACCCATGTGTGTTGGTGCATTCTGGCCTCTCAGTCTGTCTCTCGCCATTGCACATTTTCTATTTACAAGGCCGATTGGTTGCATAAGAAAAACTTTTCTTTCATTTGTTGAAGCATTTCCCACTCAGTTTTTGTATCTATGAAAATCATGCACAATTGAAGAAATACATGAAATACATCAGTTTTCCATTTAATTTTGTGGTCTTTTAGCTCTGTAATGTTAGACTGTTTTAGTTCATAGAAAACCAATAAAACAGATTTTCCTTTCTGCGAAGAGAAAATAAAAATACAAATATTAGGCTATATCATTTTGCCCACATGGCCCACCGTTGCAAAATAAAGACTAAAATGCTAGAAAAAAAAGAGTATTTTATCTTTATATACTCAGCTCAATGCTCAGTTTTCCTTTCTGTCACATCACTTTTATTTTCCCAGCCTGCGTGCACTATCTTGAGTGCTTTCTTTCCTTAACAAGACGCTATTTGTTGAAGAAATATCGACAACAAGAGGAACACATTAGCACTTGAGAGACAGTGGCCCACTGGGGAGTTGTAAACAGTCGCAACATGAGGCTCATCGATAGGGTGAATGGATTTGTATAGATGACTGAAAAAGACACACACACTCCAACCAGAGGGCGCCTAAATAATCACCACCTACACCAGGTCTATTGATTGGAAATATAAGCAAGGTGGCTCAGTTGCCAAACGGCATGACAGCACAGGACTCAGTAAAACTGCTACATACCCTCACACTGGTGTGTTTTCCCCTAAGGCTCAAAAACGGACTTTTTTGGTCCAGTGAGGTTCTGAGTACAGGGACAATAGATGATACCACCTCCCTGTTTATGTGCACAGCCTTATTTGAATGATGACTCACATGGGCAACTAGATCATTGGCCTGAAGACACTGTTCATAGGAAGATACACACAAAGCACGGGGAAAATATAAGCGCGCGCGTGTGTGTGTTTGTTCATGGTCAGAAGTCAAAAGGAAGCATTCACATGTCGCTGCTTTATAAAGCACATCGTCTGTAGTCTATCATTCAAGTCAAGCGGAGGGGCGCCACGCTCGGTCTCTCAAACAATCAGTGGCCTTCACACACCATCAACTGTGGATGAATCGAAAAATTGTTGCCATATAACTTGGAACTGTGGCTTTGGTTTAGGCGAAAGGTTAGATTATCATGTATTGCCACAGGCTTTTATACAAATAAAATCAAATAACAAACTGCAACCTCCAAAATGTCCGAAACACCTTTGTAAAGAGTTCAAAAAAAACAAAACAAAAAAAAAACAAAAAACCAAAAAAAACCTTGAACGTTATGACCTTTATGAAAGTAGGATTTTTTTTTTTTTTTTTTTTACAGGGCCCTGCTCAGTAAGTAGACTAAATAATTGGCCACTGACCTACCAAAGTTAAAAGATCATCAGTAAAAAATACATGATCAGAATGCAATATATTAGAGTGGCAGTTTAATATTCAAGAGTGCTGCCTGATAGAAGATTTCACAGAGTAGAAAACCTCATGACACTTACAGGAATGACTTGACATCCAGCCCTCTGTTGCGGATCTGTTCCACCATGTGGTCCCAGCTGCCTGGATTTGACCTCGATCGGCCTGCCCCTGCCCCTCTGTACCGGGAAGCTCCAGCCGGACTCCCCCGGACCCCTCGTGGGCCCCCACGGTGGCCCCCGCCGCCTGGGCCTGTGTGCAGTTGGCCAAGGCTCTGTGAGGTGACGGGGGGGTCGTTAGGACCTGGAGGGGGCTGGTGAGTGAGGGGCTGTTGGAGGCTCTGCTGCCGGACCAGGGGACGAGGGCGCGCCACAGCCGAGGACGGGATGTGCTCCAGGGTGGAGGCGGACGAGAGGGAAGCGTCTCCGAAACTGAGCAGTGACATGACGGCGGCGGGGAAAGAGATGGATACAAGACACACAATGGAGTCAGGGGTAAAAGACACAACACGTAATCTTGACCGGTTTAGAAAGAGATACAATTTTACAGAAATAAACGGGATGCAGTCCCAATGATCGTGTCACGATAAAAAGGAAAAAAAAAAAAAAAAAAAAGGAAAAGCGAAAGATAATAAAAGGTAAACTCATAAAGAAGATTGAAATGTGGGAGCACAGTTGCGCAAGAGAGCGCAAAATCATTGGCGGCATGAAGGCCGGTGGGGTGGGGTGGGGTGGGAAGATTGCTATGTGCGTGGAATTTTAAGTGTATGACCATCATGAGTAAAACAGAAGTATTCAGACTGACATGCAGTGCGCAATTTATGGTCTCAGATCAGGTGTCAAAGCATGCCTCTGTTTAAGTTCTCAACCCGCGGAGCTACTTTGCTTTAGTGTGTTACCTCTCCTCCTAATTAGGCCCGACCTATTTCTATCTTGCACCGTTGCCTTTTGCTTCTGTCTCTTGGTTACTGCCTCTTCGTTCTGTTTACCGCTCCCAGGCTTTGTCCTCCCACTCTTTCCTTAACCTTCTCAGCTCAGCTTCTCTCCATCTCCTCTGTGCATTCATCTTTTCTTCACTACTTGGTTCAAGCCCAAACATCCATCCATCCGCGCCCCGTCTCCAATCACAGGTCTTAAAGTCTGCTCGCCAATTACTGGTCTGCTACTCATACCACCATGTATGAGTGCTTCACCTTTTATCCCCCCCTCAATCACTGGCCTGCCTGATGACTGTAAGCTTGTGTTAAACAGCTCCTTGTGGAACTAATGTTGAGCAGGAGGATTTACTGCCTGGACTCGGGCTGCATTAGCGGAGCTCCTCCGTGTTAACTCGGCTCTAACTCTGGAGGGTCTGGGGACAAGAGCCCTGAGGATCAAGACAGACTTCATATACAGAGATGCCAGCTCTTCTCTCTCTCTCTCCTTCTCTCTCTCTCTCACACACACACACAGACAGACAGATGGCATGGCATTAGGTGTGTCTTTCAATGGTAGAAACTTTAAACTACTTTTGCAACCACAAAACATTTGAAGGAACATATTACTGCCATTTACTTGACATAGCAGAAGTATTATACCGTTCAGTTGTCTGAATTAAAAATGTCTGCGCATATTCTCTTTCGTCCAGTCATAGGCATCTCAAGGAAATGAATCAGGTGATGAAGTTTAAGTGAACTGATGAAGCCCACTTTGGTAAGGGGCAAAGCATGACACATAAACATGTCCCATTGACCTGGTGCTTTTCTTTGACAATGAATTTAAAATATCTCTTTGATAATTGTTTTTTAAAATAAAGTCAAAGCCTGTACACATAAAATTGTGCAATAAGGATAGAACCTCCAATGATGATGATGGTTGAAGATAAAGATAATCTCATATAAACATTATGAAACATTAAAATCTTTAAATTATTTCCTGGTTGGATTCTTGGATGGTTTTGGAGACTCTCAAAAATGACAATAATGCTAGCTTCAAATTTGTCTTAATTACAGTGGTGGTTTATGGGTATTGTAGTCTTTAGAGCCCAACATAATAACATGACATTCCATAAATTACTGTAACTGTTGGTTACATATGACCTTAATATTGCGTCTGTAGATTGAAAAAGATTGAGGACATTATTCTATATGTTGACATATAAATTGTAATTGTAAATGGGAATTTACAGATAATAAGAATACTCACTGAATCGGTAAATCCAATGTTTTATTCATGGAAACATCCGTTCCCTTTGGAGGGACATTTTAGGAGAGATTTTTTTTCTCTCTCTCCATATGACATATAATTCACATTGTATTTTCCATGTGGACAAAGGTGAGAGAAAAATAAATGGATATCATTGGAGGATGACAACATTATTAAGAAACAACTGCGATTTGAACGTTTGAGTTTACTTTGTAAATAGTGCAGCAGTACAGTGGATGGACTGATAATAAACATAGACATTAACAATGAATACAAGATCTAGTGTTGGACAGAGAATTCCACACTGTATACAATTTCTGGTTACAACAAATGTTATCATAACATCACAATATATCACTTCATCTGGTTGGATTCATAGCGGCATCTGGGAGCCAGTTTATGTGCTAATTCATTTTTCCAGTCTGCCGAGTGTCATTATGTCGGCACTGGATTTATTCATTCATTGAAAAATTCAAAGGCTCCGCAACAGAACCCCGTGTCCTTGCAGCAAGTTTTCTCAAATGTTTCTTGTGTTTTCAGGCATCTTTTTATTCCTCTGTAATACCACCGCCGCAGCAGCAGTCATTCAAATGCACTGAGCACAAGCTCTCTTTATCTTCTGTATCCTTTTACTGAATTAGAGAGTTATTTTCACATTTCTTCTTGCCTGAAAGTCAATTAAGATGACTTTAAACCTTGAATGATTTTGTAATTAAAGAAAATTGAAGAGGGTGAAAATCAAGGAGACAGAGCGGGAAAGAAATTCCAAGTAAATTACTGAGGGCGGAAGGGTGGGGGCGGTGGTCTAAAATAGAAAGTAATTATATCAGAGAAAGAGAATTACCAGTAGATTTGGAGAAATCAAAAATTATTCAAATTCAATTCCATTATTCAAAGTCCACAACACAATTTTAATGTTTTTAATGGGCAAATTTACTTTCTAAACTTGATTCAATCAAGTGATTCATTCACTATTTGTTTAAAATTTTAATGTCCAGTCGAGAAGTCATAAATTTGCTCACTAGTTCTAATAATAACAGAGACACACTCATATAAATACTACAATTAATGATTGAGTCATCATTTATTGTGGAGCCGAATGATGCTCTCCGATACACCTGCTAGCTATATTGGTTCAGTTGTCTAATAAACACTATTGATAAAGCACTGAATGTATTAAAAAGGTGACACAGTGCAATGTGCTGTTACAGTATATCATCATTACTATCATTCACACACAAAATTCTTTCATTCATAGTTTTCTCTTTCAAGAATGCTGTTCTCCAAAAACACACAACTTTAAGCAACTAAGAACTTTTTGAAGTCGCACTGCCATACATTTGTGGGGTAGATTATTTACTTGGGTGTGGAGCATTTACAAGGGTGATGGTGGTGTCTAGGATCAGATCTCTGGGAAGGTATTTTGTGTGTATTTAATGCATGTGCGTAGGTGAGCCTTAGTGCAAAGCACTGGGTTAAACCATATCAACTCAGTTTCAGACTTGAAGTAGCTATAAAGTGCATAGTTGTGTGGGTTGTGACCCTCAGTGGAATTCTTTAAATGAGTCATTTCGGTTAATTCATAAACATATCACTTCATAACATAGTAGTCTAACATTTGTGCAAATTTTGTCTATACAGTAATGGCGGATGACAGATGGCTCTAAAGCTGGCATTTCATTATTACTATGTGATTTCTGTTAGCCTTTTAATTCGCTATTGCAGAAACCTAATTGCAAAAATAAGCACCTTGCAAGCTGCTTGCAAAGTTTGATAAACAGTGAAATGTGGTTTGAACTGAGCTCCATTCACCAAGGTTCCATTTGTATAAATGGCCTAATAAAACTGCCCTCCTGATGTTTATACACCAACCCATTCTGAGTTTTAAAAGAAAAAAGCTGTTACTTCAGATGAGCAGACAAGCTATTTTTCATTTATCGTTTCTGTCAGCATCTGGTTTGTTTGACAGTCTTGAATATGTCCCTTGCTAAACGGAAGCTGGTGGAGGAACAGTTTGACTGTGCAGATTCACTTTTTCTCAGACTGCTCTGACATCAGCCAGTAGGCTGGCAGTTTATGACGATACTCTCGACAGTCGAGAGACTTCCATAAACACTTACTAATGCATTAAAGGTAGACTGCAACAAGCTGGCCTCTCTGTAAGGCATCCGGTATGTATGTCCACACATTTGAGAATACATGCAACTACATTGTTCGTAATGCTTCATAGTGCAAACTGCTCCTTGATATACAAACCATGCTGTAGTTCAGTGCATTGTTCCCCCTCATGCGTGCCCCTGTCACCATGCGGCACTCACTTGCCAAACCGCAGGCCTCCTGCATGCATGTGGCTCTGGATCGTCTGCCACCGCCCAGCCTTGCTGCCCCCCGTCACCATGCTCCGTACGCTGTCACTGCGACTGGGCCCTGCCCCAGTCCCAGAGCAAGCGCCAACCCCGCTGTCACTGGCCCCTGGTGAGGGCCCTGCACCGCCCAGCCCACCCTTATCCACGGCCCCACTGGAGGGAACGATTGGGCGGACCAGAGCGAGGATACAAACGGACAAACAAAAAGGAGGGACCAAGAGACGATACAAAGAAAAGAGAGACGGACATATGGGAGACGGACAGACGCACAGAGCCGAAGAGCAAAGTGTTATCACTGAGATTAGTCAATAATAAAAAAAAAAAAGGACACTTTGTGGGCTCTGAACAGAAAAGAAAAATTCGAAGCAGCAGCTGCTGGTCAGCTAGAGAGTCAGGAAATGAAGTGGGCTCAGATCGTCTGCGGAACACGTCATTCGAGAACACTTCACTGACAAAAAGATACTCTACTTACTGTAATTAATTCGTTAAGACAACTCATAATACTCATTTCACTCAGGCATTGTAGCATACCGGCAAAATGAGGATTTGAATACCTAGTCTGTGGGGAACATCTGTTGATGCGGTTATATAAACCTCTGTAATCTGTTTTTTTACAGATACTGCATGAGACAAGCAGGCCAGAGTTTCATTTGTGTTTCGATATCTGCCCCAGTTCACTCCAGATAAAAGGAGAGACCGATCTGCTGGCTTAAACGGAGCACAATGGCTGAAACGGCAACTCAAGAATTTAAGACTGAAGACGCGGATGGTGACAGTGGCTACATTCCCTCGCGCATAAAGTTAGAATATTGACAACATGAGGACAAAATAATAATCATGTTGGTCGGTGCATACACGTGTTTTTGTTGGTCTTCTTTCAAATCACCAAAGAAATTTGACACAATTGATCCATCTTGTTATGAAATTTTGCAAGTGAAAATGGGTTACCTGACCAACCAGAGACAGCTTTCCTTTGGACAGTGACACGCTGACACGCTGCAATAAGCATACTTTATTGATTCATTTCTGGTTGCCAGAGTTTGTGTGTTTACACTGACGTCACATAATACTGTAGAACGACAAGTGGAAAAATCAGCTCATTAATCTTGTTGCCCCCTCGTATATGAAAAATCACAGAAAATTTGTTCTGCCCTGGAGTACTGGGTACACCAAAACCATTTTCTTTCTTGAGAGCATATCCGTGATTTTTAACAATCCTCATCATAACTCGAGGACTCCATCCTTCATTCAGGACACTACTGACAGCTGCGACAAGAAACCAGTGTAAAATGAGCTTTAATACTGATGCTTTAATACTTATCTAATCTCCTGGTGACTTACCTCATGATGTTAAAAAAGGTGCCTACTGTATGACTGAACTATAAAATGTATCCACCGGAAGATACCATTACTTGCATGTATTTGCTGTAAACAAAGACAGGCTTTTAGTAACATTTGTCCATCGTGTCTCCTCGTTCTGCTTTTCCCACCTCAGCTGACCTACGTTTACTGTAGATGTCACAGAGTACAGACGGGACGTCGACATACGGAACATCTCTAGAATGTGGACGAACCAAGCCGCACACCAGGACGAGCTCTTGAACAACATTTAGACGTTAAACGCATGCATGAGTGAGGTTTGCTGAACAGTGAAATATTCTCTCTGGCTAATGGCTTTATTTACTTAAGCGATTTTCAAAGTACGGTGGCATATTTCAAACGTGGAACTTGCATTATCAGGCTATTAAAGTACCGCTCAAATGTGAACGATAACATAATGCAACGCAACCTTGACAATAACTGTTATTGCTGCCGCTTGCTGATCTCAAAATAATTTCAACAGCATTGCAGATACAGAGTACAGTCACTCCGTAATTCTGAAGGAGTCAAATGTGCTTTAATTAGAGAGGATAAGAATCAACAGGTTCCCTGCCTCAGTGACACGTAAAATGCTGCTGACTAATTTTAATGAAACTAAATCTATATGAAAAACAGGTTTTACCATCCACATACTGAATTGCGTTACTGTACAAGATACTGGAAGCAGTGTCACTAATAGGGCTCAATGGGCTGGACTCAGGAGAGCTATCAGGCAGCGTTAAAGCACTTACAGTACTAGGAGTGGTTGTAGGAGTTATGCCAACAAATAAACATAAACAGGGTGAGAGGAAGAAGAGGTGCGATGGGTAAAACCACATAACGACTCGGCACAAAAAAAAACAAAAAAACAAAAAACACACAGCAGTGAAAAAATAACCCTGTCATAGGTTAAACATGTATGAAAACAGTAAACCCTCTCTGGATGCCCTAATGGCTTAGGTACGTATACTTTTAAATGAAGGCTGAGATGCAGAGCTGAACTGCTGGAGGTGAATGCTGGATAGTGCAAAGGGGAAAAGGTTCAGGTGAAAAAGTGAGATCTGCCCTGTGAGGGTTGATCGTCTCCATGGTAACGCTCCATGGGCAGCGAGAGGTGAGAGGTAAAGGGGGTCTAATGAAGCTAGCAGGGCTGTAAACCTTTCACATGTCGACCATGGTCGTTGTACGACTGTCAAAATAAAACAGCATTTTCCAGATTTGATATTCTGTCTTAAACGCTTATATTAATCCAGATCAAACTGTATCTCTAAAACATCAAGAATTCAGAACATGTTCTCTGTTTTCCTATTTTAAATCTTTAATTTCTCATGCTTGCCAGCAGACATAAACTTTCTATTATAATAAAATGGGTTATCTGGAAAGCAGCTGCAATTTTTGATATGCAGCAATGCAAAAACCTGAGGCTTTACCACAGATGACGGC